>CACRXK020007510.1:0-22660 GCA_902702795.2 Paramuricea clavata
CGGATGTAAACCGGTCATAACCCTGTGAGTCGAGCAGTATTTAGAGAAAACTGGGCATGAAAGTTAACAGAACTCGAGGACGCGCGAAATATGTTTATAATTTTGCGTGACTGAATCTTTGCGTTGGCGATAGAAGCATTTACATGGATTTCTTGTTCATTTTGAAGGTTTGTTGAGAAGTATATTGTCTAAAGTTATAACAGTAAGCTATTTCTACTTACAGTATAGTAAATATCCATTCATAAACAAACGTATCGATGTTTATACGTGTAACTACAGTCTATACTCATGATAGCGCGAAATATGATAATGCACGTATAATCTTGCGTGACAGAATCATTGCGTTGGCGAGAGAGAATTAGGAAATGATTGTGATTATTTGTGAAGCTTTATTCACGCTCTTGCAGTTTGGTTTCTAGTTCTTTGTTAAATTTGGTTCGAAAGCGTATAATCTAAAATTACAACTATGTTTATATTAAAAGCATCTCTACTTGTACTTATAATAACTATTGATGCGTCAGCAATTCAGTTGCCAATCCTATATTTTCAGTACTATAGCTAATAGGTTTCCGAAAAGGTTCAATTCATCGTTTGAGCTGCGTGTTAGTCCAAAATTCTCTTAAAAGATATATTTTCTAATCATTAAATTCATTTAAAAAGTGACGCCAGAACGCAGGAAATGCTGTTTCAGAGGCCCAAATTTTAAAAATTTCCCGGGGGAGCATGCCCCCGGACCCCCCTAATGGTTGTGTGGACCTAGTAAACCGGTCACCCAAAACGCTGAATCCGCCCCTGCATATACTGTACCTGTAGATGAAGAGCAGGTTGGAGGACCTGAAGAGGTGGTCCAGCCATGTAAGTTTAGAATATACTGTTACTGTAACATATCCAGTGTTGTTCAATCAGAATGATAATTATAATTAATACTAATATAATAACATATTTTATTTCAGTAAATCAGCAACAACGTCAAAATGGTATGGTTCTTGATATTTACTTATATCTGATACTTTATAAAAATCTGTAATTAATTTTTCTAACAAACATACTATTTCTTTCCAGTTCATCGCCAACAACATCAACCATGTGGTAATAGTATGCTTTTTTATACAGTTTATTTGCACCTCGTTAATTATATATATGTCTAATCAACATTTTTTCTTTTCAGTTAACAATGAACAACGACAACGTGAAGGTATACAGTTCTTGAAATAGATTTATATCATTAGGACGGGTTCTTCAAGGCAGAGTTAGCTTAACCCTGGGACCTAGGTTAACGTAAAATTCAAAGCAAACTTCCTGACAGTTTCTGTATACCTAAATTTGGAAATATTTTTTCATAGATCTTGTGTGGATTCATAGGTGTTTACTTCCTGGAAATATTGCTGAATAAAAAGACATGCCCAAAATTAGGCTGACCCCAATAGTTCATATGAGCCTCATTGTCAGGTATATTCATATTAACTTCTTTTGTTTCTATCTTTCTAACTTAGAAAATCAAGCACGGACAAGAGGTAATATTATGATATATTTCATGGCAAGGCATATTTTTCAAGCCTGCCGAGTGTGGATATACAGTACACTCAGAGTAACATCACATTCAAGCATCTTACAGGCCATGTACACGATACGATTAAGTGTATACGATTGTCATTCTGACGAATGAAAACGAGTGCTAATGCCACTTTTTTGCTCATTCGCTGATGGCGAAATTTCAAATGTGACGTTTGTATACATGTTTATTCGATCACATACGCCAGAGTAAGAATCGTATACAACTAATCGTACCGTATAAATGGGCCTTTATTCACCTGAGTACATTGCACTGAAACAGCAAATAACTAGAATTATAGTATATACATACACTGTAAATAGGGATTATGGTACATGTTTAGTATGAAAATATAAACTATGAACATCTATGTGAGTGCAATTCCAGTATGTACTGTAACCTACATGAATATTCTTTAAAACTGGTTGTATTTTCTTTAAATTTAGGACGTTGCTATAAGTGTGGCCTGTGTGGCCACTATGCTGTGGCGTGCCGCTCACGTATGTACTTTACTAAAACTATGTATTATAATAGTCATGTGATATTATTCAGAAATAATGCACCAAATTCACAATAAATTTTAATCATTGTATGTTGGAAAATGAATATTTCTTTGACAATGTTCCTGGAAAATAGAAATAAGCGCAATTATAATTATGCATATATACAGTATAACACTAAACAATGTAATGGCTTTGAAACCCTAGCTGTGCAATATATTATAATTGCATACAGTAGTTGCACTCGCCAGGATAAAGTCAAACTGTGCAAATCCAATTTCCAGCATAGTTTCATTTAATACACAACACCAGGATGAAAAATTGCTCGAAATAGGATCAATTTGGAGTACAGTGAACATATTGAAGGCAAGAACATTATTTGTTCAAAAAAGATCCATTGATAGAAATATGTCAGCTGCCTTACTTAATTCTTTCAAATAAACAGGACCCAATAACAGATTAACCCATTTACTGATAGCACTCCCTTATTAGAAATAATAAAAAACAAAATGGGGCTAATCAGGGTGTTTTTCCACATAAATGGTGACCCTTTAAGTGGCAATGCACCCTGATTAGCCCTATTTTAGTATTTTACTCTGACTAATGCTGGGTATTTTACCCGGTCATAAACCAGATGATTTGACAATTGAAGAGTAATTTCATATTTTCAAATATACTGTATAGGCATAGTATGCTGGTTGTGTGGGGAGCGAGGCCATGCCTAATTCAAGTGCCCTCAAAGACAACAATCTAAGAAGGGAGCAATTGTGTTTAACAATTGCAGATTTGACAAATTATCAATGTAATGTGTTACTGCTATACTGTACATATGTCAAATCTGCAATTGTTAAAGTTGTTTAATTAATTTATAATGTTAAATACTTAAATGTTGATATTACTAATTAGGGCTGTTTATATGAAAAAGCTAGCCCAGCCATATCAACAGGTTGATTACTTTCTTCCCTGTATTGCATTCAAGAATATCTGAAACAGTTGATAAAAATATTTGGTTCAGACCAGGTGTAAGCTGGTCTTTCAGTTATTAAATCAAAATTTTCCTTTGTGGCAGTGGCAACGGACATACTTTCTTGATATAAACAAGACGCTCTGTGGAGCGTTAACTCGCTGGGGCTATACAACTACGCACATTAGTGTACAATGTACATTATACATACAGTACACAGCTCTTTCAATTGAGATTTAAGGTTTTCCCCGAGCTAAGTGGAAAAGTCGAATACGAGCGCAAAAGGCTAATAACACAGTACTAAAATGCAGAAGGCCCTACAAGTAAAGTTATATTTAGTACGCTACATTCTTCTTCAAAACTGTCAGCCGCTAGTTGGTCTAGGATTAAACCGCGCTTTAAAACGTTCAAAATAAAATTTTTTGGGCTCAAAATACTATCAAAATGAAGCGAGGAGTGAGACGAATCCACTGGTATACGGCCGAAAAAGAGAAAACCAATGATGCCAAAGTTATCAAGGGTCAAATGTACTGCATTTTTTTATAATTAGTTTAATAATATTGAGCGAGTGGCAATATTACAATTTCGCTTGGCTTTCAAAGACAAAGGCCATAAATTGCTAGAACACTGTTGTTTAGTAATACACTTGACATTTGTAATTAGTACAATTTCTAATGCTGAATCGAACGGTGGTATTTTTATCCCTATTGATTGGGCCATTAGGCATTACAAAACACTATGAAACGCATTGCGAGCGATTTAATTTCTACAATACAATTTCGCTTCATTTCCAAAGGCCATAAATTGCTACAATACTGGTGCTTAGTAACACATTTGACATCCGTAAGTACAATTTCTTACGCTGAATCGAACGGTGGTATTTTTATCCCTATTGTCCATTAGGCATTCCAAATACAAGGACAAACCTGTGGACAAACGTACTGCAAGCGATATTTCAACAATACAATTTCGCTTCATTTTCAAAGGCCATAAATTGCTAGAATACGGGTCTTTAGTAATACACTTGACATTCGTAAGTACAATTTCTTACGCTGAATCGAACGGTGTTGCTTTCTTCTCAAAATATAAAACAGCGCAGTCAAACGTATAGACTTTTGTAAACTTGCGATTTGCAAAGGTTGCTGTTTCCATGTGAAATTCCTTGTAAAATTGTTCAATTTTCCCGCATTTTCCTCAAAATGGAGGGCTATTTATGGATAATTTGGGTAAAATTGACGGGAGCCTCATGGATAATTGGGGGAAAATTAGGCAGCTCATTAATATTCTATTTTGTGGCTATCGACGATTGGACATCCACCACAAATGTGAGCCCGAAACCTATATTCATCTGGGGCACAGGTGCCCCAGCGAGTAATTAGCACAGATAGCCCGCTTCATACAAACAGTCCCCTTAGTTTCTGTTATTATTAGTTTATACATGAAACTACAGACTACAGTATCATGATTATACTCGTGTTCTATATAATTGCTCTATAAATTTACTTTTATATTCATTCATTATAAAATAACAATTACAAATGTGTAAAAAGTGCAGTACCTTGCAGCTTGTCTTCACAACACTATATACCAATGATAGCTATACAAGTATCATATTCGACCCTCCGTTTCTTCACAATTTTCCAATAAAGAGTTTGTCATACACGTTCAAGTCAGCAACCAGACTGTATCTACTTTATATCAGTTATCACATGCTGTCAAATACCGTCGGTTGCAACTAATGGTGAACAGTTGCAGATAAAACATTCTCTATTCTCATTAAAATGCATGTAAAGGTTTCCACTAGGTCTCTAGCCCAACACCTCCAGACTATACAAAGTTTTGTTACTTATTATTGTACACATGGGAAACAACAATTAAGTGTTGTTGCTCTTGACAAACATTGAAGATTCTGATCACGCGAATATGTTTTTATGAGCGACTGTTCATCGTTAGTTGCAAACGACGGTACAACATACTATCAACTTTTTCCCCCCGCCATGCACGAAGAAGATCCTGGGGACGAGGTTGCTTTTTTCCGACTGTGAGCGAATGTGCAACAATTATTCAAAGTTGTTATCAATTCCTAAAAAAATCCGTTTATAGTAAAACGGCCTGCTCAGTACTCGCGATGATTTCATGTAGAAATACAGTTACCAGGAAAGGAACTGATTCTAAAATATGTAAATTTAAAAGCATTGGCTAACAGTATAAAGCGATGTGAAGACAAGGTATAAACTTTCATAATTGCTATTTGCTATAAAATCTATAAATAAACCAATTCAACAATAATTTTGCCTCGAATTTGCATATTCTATCTGTATGTTTATATTTTTATAGTATAAAAATAAAATTATAATACTATGAAATAAAATACATTTCTGTTTACTGACCAGTATTTAATGTCCACTCCTTCATCCAGTGATCATGTAGTAAATAGAAAGTACATATTTGACAAGCTGTCTGGGTGCCCATCCCCCCCCCCTAGCCATTTTCCTGTAAAGCACATGCCAGGGGTTGGGCATTTCCACTCAAACCCTGGCCAGAGCATTTGAAATTAAGGATTTGGAGGTTTTGTGATCACTGATAACTTGATAATAATATAAAACAAAACACTTTTATCTGAAACTTTTACAATCACTGATAACTTGATAATAATATAAATCAGTCAAGTTGTAGTTTAAAAACTCATAAATTAGAACCACGCTAGAGTATGATGCACAATACGTTGGTAGGTGAAATACATGGACATTAAATCAGAGAGCGTTCACTTGAAAGGCACCAGGGTGTGGGGGGGGGATGGGGTGCCACACCCCCTGATAATTGCTCATGAGCAATTTCAGGTAGATTTCCAGTGGACTTTTAGGTAAATAGACCTTATGCATAATGATATCACAAAGCCCGCAAGGAATGCTGGTCTTAGTAGTCATCGCCCAGGAAAATTTTGATAGTCGCCATTTTGAATTGTTTAATTTTGACTACTAAGACCAGCATTCCTCGCGAGCATCAAGCCTTGTGACGTCATTATGCATAAGGTCTATTCAAGTAGATTTGCAGAAGATTTTCAGTAATTCTTGCTTTCAGTAATTCTTGCTTATGTGGAGACTTAATTATCTATCTAATTACCTACCGTCCTAATTTTAAATAGTAATTCAACATAGGCAGTGACCAACTCAAAAGCATGCAGCTACTTTGGCCACTGGGCACAATCAACACCTTTATATTAACTCCTTAGTATTTCAACTTGTAACTCTTGTAATTAATGTTTGTAATCTATTGTGGAAACGTGTTTAATTAAAAAATTGAATTTGTATTCTCTGGCAAATAGGCACAGGCATCCCTATTCAAAGCATGATTACTTGTATTTATATGCCACGCTTCTAGGTATAGTCTTTGACCATAGTGATTGTTTGTGGTAATTACTTTAGACTTTTCCCATGCAATCTTGTGTTTGGTGTAACATACATGTTCTGCTAAAGCTGATTTTCCTTTGTCTAAATTTGAAACAGCCTTGAAACTGACCAAAATGCTCTTTCTCACAGTCATCGCATGGTATAGAATATACAGCACGAGTTTTCTGATTTGTTTTAACAGGATCCTTTGGCTTTGTGAAAATATGGCCTAATTAAAGTCAAATAGGGTTTTAAGGGCAACCTTAATTCTCTTGATTGGCTCTGTGACCCCTTGAATGTATGGAACTATTGCATAACCCTTAACAGAGGTATCACCCTCGTAGTTATTAGTGAGTTTACAAAACTACACATTTTGGTGCCGGCGCCATGAGTTGTCCACAACATGCGACGCCAGGAAACAGCACGTTAAGAACGCGTCCTGAATTTTTCAAGATGGTGGATAAACAGGAGATTGAACAGAAGACATGAAGGTAAGAATTTCACAGTTTTAGTTGTTTAAAGGTGTTTTGTGTTCCATACAATTAACTTAATAAGATTATAGGATTAAATTCAAATCTTATAGTAGGTTTATGCTGACAAAGAGCGAGAATATCGAAGACAGAACACCAATAATTTATATACGAACTTGATTTTCAAAGTAAATGAAATATTAGCTCAGTTGTAATATATTAATAAACATTTTATAGCCATTATGGCTGTTTCGAGCATTATGAAACAAATTAAAATGGTAATTTGAGTTAAATAGTTGGCTAAAAGTGTTTTGTAATAGTGTGATGTATAAATGTGGGACTGGGAATCATGCATTTTGATTTTAATAGTATATTTTGGAAAGTTTATTAGATCAATAAATATTAAATAGAATAGAAGCCTGAATAGAAAGACATGTTTCCTTTTGACCATCTAGTATAGTAAAAACCTCAACAGGGATCCTATGATAGGATGCATACTGATTACTGTTCTTCAATTTAGAGGCTCCTATTAAAGTTATAGGCTCTTGTTTAAGTTAGAGCCACTTCTTGATGTTTCTTCTTCACGTTGGTGTCCTGGCCTCAATATCTGCTATGTGTTTTGTGACTAATTTAGTCATTTGTAATACATATGTTCTTATATCCCTATTTTAACATTTTGTTCATTCATGATTTTAGCAAGAAAGCAATGACCTGGACGGATGAACATAATGAAGTACTAATTCGTGAAATGTTTTTATTTTAACCATGGAACTATAAAAAAGGATCGCAGCAACGGGGGGCCATGCTTAGGAGATGATCAGTGATTCACTAAATGATCTAAATACTCCAAAGTTTAGTGTGAAACAAAAATCTGTTCGAGACCACTACACTCTTCTCCAGAAACACCAGAAGAGGAGATTGAGGGAAGAGGAAAAAGCTTTGAGAATCTCTCCCAAGCCATCGGAAGTAGAAATCGCCATAGAGTAGATGATTGAATTGTTTAGGAGTAGGGATGATGATGATAGAGTATTGGAAGAGAAACAAAAAGAAAATTCTGTTGCAGAAGTAGGAAAGGCAGTAGAAATGAGGCAACTCTCAATGGAAACATTGGCTGAAAGCAGAAAAAGAAAGTCTGAAAGTAAAGATGGTGAGAAACCTAAAAGAAGAGTGTCAACCACTGGTAGTGAAACAATTGCCTATTTGCAAAAGAAGTCGGATGTAGATGCCCAACTTAAGAGGGAGGAATTGAGGTTGAGACAAATTGAAGCTGAAGAAAGAAAGCAACAGCAAAATAATATTACTTCACAGCAGGATGCTCTTACTAAAGCCTTGACTGACAGCATTGCTGCACAACAAATGCAACAGGAACAACTCGTGCATCAAATGAATGCAACTCCCAAAATACAGCTCTCCTGTCACTGATGCAGAGAATTACTAAGATGTTACTGTAGTTATATGTTCACTTGTTATTGTTATTGTTATTTTAGGTAAAACATTATTTCTTGATGTTCCAGGGCCTGTTTTAATACCATAGACTGGAGGGGGGATTTTTCTCCCCAGCCCTGTTTTGGTCCTTCCAGTGAACTATGTTCCCCCAGTTAATTGAACAGGGCTTCAGGTCCTTTTTGTCTAAAATATAAGCAAAAAGGGGATACATGTACGCTGCTCATTGCTCTGTTCCATTTTTGTTGTTCAGGAGTTATTCTTGCTCCTTTGAATGGGCATTGTAATTGAGGTCGATCAGGATGGGCAGGGTCACCATAGATACAAACAGGATTTTCATTTTGTAAGGGATCTAGCTGTTGAAGCTTAAAGTATAAATCAGACTGGGCAAGCACTGCGCTATCATGGCGTTTACCCTCAACTGGGCCAAAGAGGTTAGCCACAAGAAGACCATTAGGGACAGCCAATGATTGGAACTTCATTGCATGTACTTTCTTGTGGCCATTATAAAGAACCCTTTGATTTTTGCCAGGTTTACAAATAGGACAAACTGCCCCATCAACAAAACCAAAACAATTTTCCAAGGCACCACTCTTCTGAAACACTGCCTGACAAAATTATTCTATATTGTCTGAAGTTAACCAAGGTTGATCAAACATTGAAAGCAAATGGTTCTATTGAGTGTATAAAAAGCTCATGACAGCATTACTGATCATGCAAAGTTGAGGAACGGGTCTGCCAAATCTTGGCATCATATCCACGTATCAACAAGGATAAGCAAAGCGTTTCAAAAATATGCGCAAAGCCTCCACTCGGTCTACCAACAGGCTGTTATAGCATTTGATGACTTCCGGTAGCTTCATAGCATCTACTAGAATGTAAATGTAGCCTTTCAAAAAACGAAATTCTGTTGTACACTTGTTGTCACTTAATTTGTCCAAGTCAAACTCATCATATTTCCAATAAGGCAAATCTGGACTTTTGGCTGTATATAAGTCGAAAAGCAAAATAAACTCTTCATCATCGATTAAACTTTCAGAATTAGCGTATAAAAGATGATCTCGAACTGTTCTCCACTTTGGCATTTTCGTTTCCGAATTTTATTTTAAAAACAATGATTTTTTATATAGATTCCCCCCAAATTTTCGGGAAGTGACGTTGTCGTGAAAAGAATCGACTACATAAACTAAAATCATTCTGTGTGGCCATTGAGAAGTCGCCGTCACAAAAAATCATGCATCGTAAACTCGCTATTTTGGTTCCTACAAACAGGTGATCTGAGGCAATCATTAAGAAAACGTTTTGGGTAATCGTTTTCCCCTACATATTCACATTTAGAAATATTCATTGGAACAACCTTGCAACAAGTCTGATAACAACTTGGGACAAGCAGTGCAAAGACAACTTGTTGGCAGACTTGCTACAGATGCGAGACTTTTGCATGTGTATGAGTGTGGCAGCTAAATCACGCAATCCCCACGTGCTGCCATGCATTTGTATAATTTGCAAATCAGAAAAGTCTTATTTCACTGAATTGGTAAGTTTATTGATTGATTTTTTTGCAATTGTTATTTTTTCTAATATGTGTTTTATAATTATATATTGATTACATTGCCTCCCATTATAACGGCACATTGTTAGATCGCTTGTGTCTTGTTCTCAGAGAATACCGTCATCTGCATCAATGCTATGGTGGAAGTTGGAAAACGATGTTAAAAGATTGCTTCGGTGGAGTCTTATGGAATTCCGTAAAAATTGTTCTATTGGTGGACTCTATACTTATTGTTGTTTTTATTATTGTGAGTGGTAAGCCTTGGTTTCAGCCAAGCTATCTTGGGAAAAACAGCCACAGTACACAACCAAATGACAATCAAGGTGAAAAGCATGAATGCAAGTATGACGAATCATTCAATGTCTTCTGTGAAGAATTCGTTAAAGAAAACCGATTAAGCAGGAGAATATATTTTCAAAGATAGCGAGACACAATGTTTGGCCAAAACCACTCAAAATTTTAATCAGGCCAGAACAACCAGACATCTGCCAAACGGTCATTGCTGTAACATACGTCATAGCGGAACATACGTCATAGCGGAAGTAAAATGGACAGAGCACGTTGTTGTTGTCTTGATAGTGTACAAAGTGTAGGGTAAAAATATATATGTTGTTTTGTGTGGTTTTATATGTGATTGTTTTTACCGTTTCAATGAGAAATACGAGAGAAGTAGTATGAGTAAAGAACGATTAACACATGGCGCCCAAGGTGAAACATATAAGTTATTTATTTGAACTGTTTTGAGCGAAAAATTTAGTCAAATGTCGAAGGAAAATTGAGAGTGACTTCGCGCCAAAAGAGGCGGTTATCGCGGGGTGACAACCAAGCTGATAAAAGAATCACTCGAGATTCTTGAGTCAACCTATGTAGATATTCAACGATGCGAAGTTATTTCCAAACAACTCGAAGATAAAATGACGATTTTAAAAGAATTAAATGACGAAATTCTTGGTATATGCGAAGTAAGCGAGATAGAACACAAAATCGAAGAAGCGGCAGTTGTTATTGACCGAATTCTCAACACAAAAAGCAAAATCGAAGCAGCAAAGAAGATGCCCAATGTGGAAAATGTTAGCGTTGTCACATCACCGACCATTAGTGCTATAACTCAAATCGAAAACAGCTTGAATATGAGCGAAAATACAGGTAATTTAGCGACCAACAGTGAAAATAGCGTGACAGATAATAGTGTAAACAGTGCGAGTAATGTTGACACTAATACGAGCAATATTGCAACAAGTAATATTAATACAAACACGAGTTCGCTGAATGTTAGCACCCCCGTTAGTCCTGTCAGTGTGCCAACATGGTTGACATTGCAGAAACTGCCAAAGGTCGAACTTCCAAAATCCCAGCATGTTCTGAAGGCCGAACCGGACAGTTAAGATTTATTTTTGACAAAATAAGTGTGCATGTTTGTGGACTTGCATAACTGGGAATTGCCACTGACCAATATGGTAGCTTATTGATCCCTGTAATCATGTCCAAATTGCCAAGGGAAATTAGGTTGCTTGTAGCACGTAAAGCAACAGATAATGTTTGGCAAATCGATGATTTACTCAAACTATAAAGTCAGAGGTCGAGGCAGGAGAGATGAGCGAGATGGCTCGCTCGAATGCAAGTGAGAAAACCCCCAACAAAAAACAGGGCTCACTTCCAACTGTGGGTTCCTTTGTCGTAACAAAAAATGGCAAGGACGGTGAAGGTAGTTTTAAGGTTAGATGTGCATTTTGCCATGAATTACATGCGAAAAGGTAACAGACAGAGATAGTCGATTGAAACTTTTGCGGGATTCGAATCGTTGCTTTGTTTGTCTAAGGATAGGGCACCGCGCAAATACGTGTGATACCACAAAGAAGTGTCGACATTGCTCTGGACAACAGCACCAATCTATTTGTAATAACCCTAGCAACAACCGTCAACAATGTGATGACAAGAAAGTTCCCGAGAACCAAAATTCTAATAAAGGTCCCGAAGGTTCAGACCCTCCCACTACCGCAGCTGTTACCCAGACAACCAAAGGAAGTGTTTTGTTGCAGACTGCCAGAGCTACTGTATCGAATGGGTCAAGATTAGTTCCTGCCCGTATATTGTTTGATACCAGAAGTCAAAGGTCTTACATCTGGAAGTCGGTTCAAAATCGATTAAGGTTAAACCCGATTGGAAAAGAAACCCTTCAACTAAACACCTTCGGCGAAAGCAAGTCTAAACGAGAAAACTGTGAAGTGTGCAAGGTAAACATTGCAAACAAGAACAATGGCAAAAGTATAGAAATTACTGCAATTGGTTTTCCAACGATTTGTGCACCCCTTCTCGCTAAGGTAAACATAAGCAACAGTTTAGGCAAAACCCGGTTGGATTGGTGGCGGACATTGAGAAAGCGTTCTTGATGATCGGAATCAACGAGGAAGATAGGAATATGCTAAGATTTTTATGGTTAAAGGATGCTAAAGATCCACACTCTGAAATTCTGAAGCTTAGATTTTGTCGGTTGGTTTTTGGCTTACGACCCTCTCCGGCAATCTTGGGAGCCACCATTCAGCATCATCTAGAAACACGCGAGAAGCAGAAACCTAAAATTGTTGAACATCTAAAGAAATCACTATATGTCGATGATTTTGTATCGGGAGCTGAAAATGATGAAAGGGCACTAGAAATCTACAAGGGTTCGAAGCAGTTGATGAGTACAGGAGGATTCAATTTAAGAAAATGGAGTTAGAATTATGATAATGTAGTGAAGGCCATAGATGCATTGGAAAGCAGCGAAACAATGAATAGTTCAACCAATAGTAAGTCCGACGTTGTTCAAGAGGACTTGTCATATACAAAGTCGACAATTGCAAAGGAATCCACTGTAACCGATCCCACACAAGTGAAGGTCCTGGGTATGGCATGGGACACTGCTGAAGATAAGTTTTTGTTCCATTTGGAGGAACTGGTCGAGCACGCGAAATCACTTCCTGTTACGAAGAGATCATTGTTAAAGTGGTCATCAAAGATCTTTGATCCATTAGGATTTTTATCTCTGTTTACGATAAAGCTTAAGATTTTATTCCAGGTAATGTGCTTGGATTGACTGGGACAGTGAATTGCAAGGAGATGCAAGTAAGCAGTGGGATGCTTTGATATCAGAGCTAGAATTCCTTAAAACGGTCCGAGTGCCAAGATGTTATTATATTTCCAATCAGAATCGTCTCATTACGCAAATTCACAAATTTAGCAATGCGTCCGAGCGTGCAATTGTCTACACGAGAACAGTTTACAAGAACAGTTGCGTTGACATGAAATTAATGGCATCGAAAACAAGAGTTGCGCCTGTCAAGAAGCAAACAATTCCCCGTTTAGAACTGATCGGTGCAACATTACTAGCGAAGTTAGTAAGTTCGGTGTTGAGTGCACTCGAGTGGAATGTGGAAATATTCTATTGGGTTGACTCAATGACTACACTGCACTGGATACGAAACAGTCGTATTTGGAAACAATTCATGCAACATTGAGTGAACGAAATAAGAAGTCTTTCACCTGTGGAGGCTTGGTGTTTTTGTCCAGGATCCTTGAACCCGGCCGATTTGCCTTCGCATGGCATTTCTGCTCAGGAACTTTCGAACAAATCATTATGGTTTAAAGGACCCGAATTCTTTGTTAATGACGAAGACCAGTGGCCAAAATGTCCAGCTACTAATAAACCAGAACCAGATGAAGTATTGCGAGAAGTTGCTAAACAACCTTCGAAGTTATAACGAATGACAAACAGTCCACCGAATTTGATCTTGACAAGGTGATAAATAGCAATCGTTTTAGCTCGTTGAGTAGACTTCTTCGTGTCATGGCTTACGTGTTGAGATACATTAACACCTATGTAATTTCATGAAAAAGTGAGTGTAGTGTAGAGTATAGTGATCAATTTCTACATGTACAAATAAGAAATCTTAACTTACATCAGAATACTCGATGACAGAACTTCCATCAACCTTGCCTCAGGTAATCTGGATCCAGAACGTGGTGTGAAAGTGAATAATTATCCACTACTTAAACAGGTGATTTTCATTTCATTAATAAAATTTCCATCCAGGAAAATTCAGGAATGGAAAAAAATGCCGATGTTTTTGTAATTTTCAGAGAACCCAAACAAATGAATTGGGTCATTCCAGAAAACCAAAACAAATAAAATTAAAAGGGACAGCTAATCCTCACTTTCATATTCCAATGAACCATTAGCGCACATATGAATCACTAGAAGCCGAACAGCTTCTAAAGACTTTGCTCTACAGTGTGTATCAAAATAATTCGAATCCAAATTTGACAGACTGCTGTTTATAAAATACTAAAGTAAACGATATAATTTGTATATGGCAATAAAGAATAGCGCTACTATTAGGTTTCCGATTATATCGATTATAAAATGAGCAAGTAATTGTCTGTTAAAAGTGGTTGCTCGAAATCAAATGTTTCCGCCGATGGGAATTCGAAGTGAGACGTACAGACAAAATATAATGCAAATTTAATTAATCAACAAACTGTTATGTAGCAACATTTACATACATTCGTGTTTATTTAAAGAGATTTAAGCTCCTATGCCTTCAACATGTCCTCCATTTCTGTCAATGCAAGTTTGATAGCGTCGAAGGATGCCTTGAACTGCTCGTCGAACCATCGCTGGATTGTTCGCCAAAAGAGCAACTTGATTACCATGATGAGTCGATTACCAAACAACTCTCTTAGGCGAGCAGTAACAGCACAAAGACGATGTGCTGGGGCCCCGTCTTGAACCCACCAAAGATGTCTGAATGTACCCCCCACTTGCATCTCAAAATGCTGCAAAAGCTGCAGGAACACATCAGTGTTAATCATTTGCAAATAATTTAGACCGTTTACACTTCTTTCGAAAAAGAACGGACCAACTACTTGTCCACTTCCACACAAACCAAGCCAAACTGTCCATTTCTGCTGGCTGCAACTCACATCGTAGTTGAAAGCTGGAGGGTTTCCAGCTGGAGCATATACACGGACGTTTCTCGAGTTAACTTGGCCGTTCATGCAGAATGTAGCTTCATCGCCAACAACAAAATTACGAAGGAAATTTTTGTTTCTTCTGCATCGCTCTGTTAACCACCTTGCGAAATTTAGCCGTCTTTGAAAATCGCGTGGTAACAATTCATGCTGTACGTGCATGCGACATGGGTGTTGCCGCAAATCTAATCGGGTAATCCTGTTAAAAGTGGCGGATGGTATTCCAACTCCGTTACATCTAGCACATGTACCAGTTTGGTGCTCTGCGAGCCGATTTCTCACCAACTCAATATTTTCTGCAGATCTTCCAGTCCTTTGTCTGCCAGAATTTCCCTTGTTACGATTTAGGCTTGTGCCGTCTGCTCAAATTTTCGCACGTTGTACCAGATGGTACTAAGTGCCAAATTTTGTCTTTCCGGAAATCTCTATCTGAACTGATTGCGTGTTTCTTGTAAGCTACCAGTTTCGTAAAACGTTTTCACAATAAATGTGCGTTGTGCAATGCTTAACTGAGCCATCGTGTTTGTTAAGAGGACATTTTTACAAAATCGCGTATTTTTTGCGCAAAGCGCTCAAAACTTAGCGACCAGGCCTTCCCTAAAATCCTGCCCCGCCATCTTGGTTTTAAAAATTTCCCAAAATTTGCGAAGACAAATAACAGAATTTTACTGGATTTTTGGCTGTGTCACGAGGCAAAACATTGCCAAATATAAATAAAGATAACATGGTAAGTGTAATATCGTATTTAGTAGCTGTTATTTAAATTATTATTATGTAAATATGCACATGTATCGGACTCAGGAGTGACCATTTCATTCAAAGAGGCATCTATATTTACTGATTAAAAGTGTCTGCTTTCGTCTTTTAAATGATGGCCGGCCTGTTCACAACTCGTTTACAATATAGGTACATGCATAATTTTAAAGGAAGAATTTGAGTATTTGTAAATAATCCATTTTAATACTTCGAAGTTCGAATCAGTTTTTTTGCCTCTGGTACTGTTGCACATTTCCATAATATTTATACTGTAAAAACATTAATTTTAAACTTCAAAATGTTTCGTACACATGCAGCTGTTCTGCTGTTGCAGTGCTTCAGGTATACCATGCTATAAATCACTACAAGTTTCCTTTCTGATACAAAGAATCATGATGTACATCTGGTATATGATTGTATACAGTATACTAAAGTATAAATTGGAAACCAAACTTTCATATGGGATGTAGGTAACAATTGCAACTGGAATTATTAGTTGAAACAACCTACTTTCCCACATGCATGTAACCCGATGTGGTACGAGGGTTGCTAAACCAGGGCTGGTCATAAAGCAGGGCCAGGATGCATCATCACTATGGACCCCAGATGCTGAACCCCCTCCCCCAATATCCCCAAGTAAATCTATCCCACTACTACACAGAAGAATACTTCTTTCCCTTTGAGTTAACAATGAAAGTATATTTTTTACAGATCTCTGCGATATTACTTTTACAACCTTGAAGATATGATTACGATGACAGATGTCTGTACATTGTGGAGTATTTTGTACATCCTATGAACTTTTTGTAACAATAGATAAATTTTTATCATAATTTATCTGTAATTTAATAAATATTCATTTCATCTTGTTTCATTTCTTGTTTTCTTTAATAGCCTGCAAGAAAAGATCTTCTTAGAAAATCTGATATTTTTTTGAAAATTTACAATGTATATACATGATCTAATTGCCGTAATTGGTACATGGCCAGGCCCCACCCCAAATGTACATAACCATTTTGGGTTAAAAATCATCACAACAAATTTGTGTGACATTTAATTAACCAGGTTTAACAGAATAACAGAATAAAGAAGCATCACTGACTTAAAATCTCTATTATACATCATATTTACATTAGATATTGTTGTGAATACTGTAATTCTGGTTGATTTAAAAAATGTTGAAAAACGACCTTCGACCTACCACCTCAAACTTAATCAAACTATGATTTTTGTAAACTAGCATACCTAGGGTAAATGCCGAAATATATCTTAGATTGATCGGAAACAGTTCTCAGTTAATTTTTAACCATTAAACGTAAGGTAAATGTTTAGACCCATGAACTCCATATTGGCCAAATTTAGCCTACATGAAAACCAAATATTTGAGAGACAGAACATGTTCAAACAATCTACTGTATAATCACCATAGAAATATAAAATGGACTGAGAGCTATGTTTACACAGCTTACAGTATAAGATTTCACTTTATATTCAATGAACAAATAGCAATACTGGGCTATTCAGTAAATACATGTTGTTGAATACTGTAATTCTGGTTGATTTTAAAATGTTGAAAAACGACCTTCGACCTACCACCTCAAACTTAATCAAATTATGATTTTTGTAAACTAGCATACCCAGGGCAAATGTCGGAATACATCTTAGATTGATCGGAAACAGTTCTCGGTTAATTTTAACCATTAAACTTAAGGTAAATGTTCAGACCCATGAACTCCATATTGGCCAAATTTAGCCTACATGAAAACCAATGGATTTTAGAGACAGAACATGTTGAAACAATCTATAATCACCATAGAAATATAAACTGGACTGAGAGCTATGTTTACACAGCTTACAGTATAAGATTTCACTTTATATTCAATGAACAGATGGCAATACTGGGCTATTCAGTAAATACATGTTGTTGAATACTGTAATTCTGGTTGATTTTAAAAATGTTGAAAAACGACCTTCGACCTACCACCTCAAACTTAATCAAATTATGATTTTTGTAAACTAGCATACCTAGGGCAAATGTCGGAATATATCTTAAATTGATCAGAAACAGTTCTCGGTTAATTTTAACCATTAAACTTAAGGCAAAGGTTCAGACCCATGAACTCCATATTGGCCAAATTTAGCTTACATGAATATCTATGGATATTAGAACCAAAACATGTTCAAACAATCAAATAATCACCATGGAAATATAAAATGGACTGAGAGCTATGTTTACACAGCTTACAGAATAAGATTTCACTTTATATTCAATGAACAGATGGCAATACCGGGTTTATTCAGTAAATACATGTTGTGAATACTGTAATTCCGGTTGATTTTAAAAATGTTGAAAAACGACCTTCGACCTACCACCTCAAACTTAATCAAATTATGATTTTTGTAAACTAGCATACCTAGGGTAAATGCTGAAATACATCTTAGATTGATCGGAAACAGTTCTCGGTTAATTTTAACCATTAAACTTAAGGTAAATGTTCAGACCCATGAACTCCATATTGGCCAAATTTAGCCTACATGAAAACCAATGGATTTTAGAGACAGAACATGTTCAAACAATCTATAATCACCATAGAAATATAAAATGGACTGAAAGCTATGTTTACACAGCTTACAGTATAAGATTTCACTTTATATTCAATGAACAGATAGCAATACTGGGCTATTCAGTAAATACATGTTGTTGAATACTGTAATTCTGGTTGATTTTAAAAATGTTGAAAAACGACCTTTGACCTACCACCTCAAACTTAATCAAATTATGATTTTTGTAAACTAGCATACCCAGGGCAAATGTCGGAATATATCTTAGATTGATCGGAAATAGTTCTAGGGTAATTACAAGTGGTGGACATCAGTTTGGCACTAAACTAAAATAACTTATGTGTTCATTTTATACTTAATTAGGCAGAAATAAAATAACTTTTTAAGTCAATTTTGAGAGTTTAGATTTTGGACATAGTGCAATTATTTGCACTAAATACACCTAATGTAAACAGTACATGTTATACAGTCCAATACGAACACTTAATTTCAAAGATCAAAATACGGATTGTAATGACTCCATTTGGTGGAAATTCAAATTTTGACTCGCTTGTAAAATTAAGCAGTATTTACTTCGGATTAACGACGCTAATTCTCATCAAGATGCAGTTTTTTAAAACTAAAATATGAAAGGAATGTTGTATAGTATAATTTATTGTGATCGGAGGCAGTAAAATGTGAAAAAATCAGGAAAAATAAACGCATACCTACCATGCTTCTGTGATAGTCAATTCCTTCCATACCTTTGTGTGACATTGCATTGCTTGTAATTCTTTGATTCCCGTTGAATTCATCTTGTTTATGAGTTTTGCACATCGTTTCCATAGTATACTTATGTTATTTGAGAAAATTATATGAAAATCCAACTATTATCGTGTAAAAACAAGCAGTGAAGTACTCACACAATATATGAACTGGCCGCCATGTTATCACCCGATTCATTCGATCAATTTCTCATTCTAGCATCTGATTGGTTTTGAGCGCCCAATACGCGATTTTGTAAAAAATCTCCTCTTAAAGATACGGTTGAACAAGAAGAAATTTGCATTTTAGTTCTCAGTTATGATTAGCATTTCAAAAGGCTTGTGGGACTAACTTTCAAAGAAAAAATGTCCAATTCCCATCGGCGGAAAATTCTGATTTTTATGGACTTTTTTGTCAAAGCAATACTCCTTCATTTTCCAACTAAATGACGCGTACAACATCTCATTTGAAAGATAAATAAATGAACTTAACAATCGTGTAAAAACCAACCGAATTTGTCAAATATATTCTGCGTTATTACACGTCAAATTTGGATTCGAATTATTTTGATACACACTGTATAATGATTAAATGAACTCATTAAAAATTTAGGTGTTTATTAACAATGACAACCAGAATACCACAAATGAGGACCAGTCGGCTTCAGAAGAAACAGACAATGAAACAAATGGTATACATGAAATAAATGTATACGAAAAATTGTACAGTTATACAACATAGTTTATTCAAGGGCGGATTTTCATTTTTTAGAAGGAGGGGTGGAAAAATTTAGTGTGCTGTGAGCAACACCACTGAGCGAGCTTCGACAGGGGTTAGGCATTAGGGTGAAAGACTTTCACACAAAATAAGAGGGGTGAAGTATAATTTTGGTGGAGTTGAACACTTTATAAGAGGGGTTAGAGATTCTAGGGGGGGGGGGATTAACCCCATAACCTCCACACTAAAATCTGCCCATGAGTTTATTACAAATCCCAGTTTCAGAGTCCATTGTTTTCAAGCATCATTATCATTCCGAACTATTTAAGGGAACAAATTAGTGCATATTTGATATGTTAGATCGCAAGTTGCATTGCTTATCTTAGTTCTCTATTAAAATTAAAAAGGAAACGTTGTGCATTTAAAGTTAACGTTTTTAAATCTCACATTTTTACTTTAGAAAATGAAAGACTGGAAGTGGATATCATTCAGATTGTTCCAATACCATTTCCCTATAAAATCCCATGATTTCCAGTGATTACTTAAACTTAAAGAAAGGTCAAATATAATTGTGAAGGAAAGGAATACGAAGGACTAATTAAAGACAAAGGGCCACTTAGTATCATGCTAGGCCATTATCCTTGCATGACCTTGTGTTCCATAGAAATTGACAACAAATCGTTTTTGGTCCTTTGGGAGTTATCCAGAGATTACCAGCAAATGACCGATAACTAGCGAGAGTGATGACAATCCTACAGATGACCTTGGTGAACCTCACTGCCTACCATTTAAGGTTTTGGGAAGTGCTTATGATACTTCAAGACAGAATTCCCTGGAACAGGCATACAAGTACTTGTATGACTACAATCAACCCGTCTTTGTTAACTCTTTATCGACCAGCGACATTTTGACGATTTACAACTCAATTGTTTATAACGTAAATATCTCAGCGCGTATTCACCCCCCTTTAAAACAAAGAATACCATTGAGATCCTAATAAAATAACCTTTTCAACGGGGGGTTGAATGCCGTCAAAGCATCACACAAACCGAAACAATCATATATTTACTCACCGCTTGACCAAACATTCAGAATATTGTTTCCACAATAGCGTATATAACTTGTGAATTCTTCAGAGTTCGCCACAAATCAATATGAGTGAAATATGTGCTGTATTCAAGCGCTTTTATATCCAGAATTTCACTTTAATACAGCCAGTACAAATCTTTATTTTGAGTTTTTAAAAATATCGGGTTTTTACTCACATGCGCCTGCCACACGCTAAAATTGGCGAATAAGAAGTACCTGTAACCCGATGCACGTGCAAATCATGCTGCAGATGTAATTTGACCTTTAGAATCGATTTCCGACGTTTCCCGAGCGCTAGGATGTAAACACGCGATGTTTTGGCGAATCTAAATCCTATTTCCGGTCAAAAAATATCCCGCTGAGTTCACTAATATCGCAACAGATTGAAATATCGAAATAAAAGACGAAAAACTGAGGCTACAAGGTTCAAAATAACAGTGTAAATAGTGTTTTTGATTGTGAATCGAACAAGACTACAACGAAAAAGACATGTTCGAAGGGGCCAAAGTTGTGTCTGGCGAAAGGTATGGCTTTAGTGATACATTGTTTACATTTTTCGAACAAATATGTAATTTGTTGAAATATGACACCTCTTGACCCTTCAAAGGTCATAAATCGCTATAATGTTTGTCTTTGACTAAAACTATCATTAGGAATCAGGAGATATTATCTCGCTGAATCGAATGGTGGTATTTTCAGCTACGTAGCATGTACTGAACCGAAGATATGAACCTCCAAAATACTATTTCAGTTCTGCAATAGTTTTCACAGGACCGGTCGAAAAGGAGTTAATTAATATGTCAGCTTCAGACGACACCATTCATTGTACTCAGTTTGAGATTGTATTCAGTCAGAACCGCAAAACTATATAATAAGAAAGAAATTGTGAGCACTACCGACACAACCAGGTGAATGTACTGTATGAGTAGGCCGGTAGGATTATTTCATATTATGTTAACAATGGGCATGTCTTAGAGATAACAATGCCATCAAGCATCATACCTTGTACAAAAGTCGGTTGACATCCTATTTACATGTAACTGCTGGTAGCCTGGTAAGTTGATATATACAGACAACAATCCCCACACTGGGTTGCTATAGGAATCTTATTAATATTGTAGTAAATCGATCGAATAAATCGTTCAAACCATACATAAAACCTTCGTATTTAATTCCGCAGTGAAAAAATAAAATCTCAAAAGTACACTACAAAAATATACCCCCCACCAAGTTTCCATAAAAGGTCAACACGCCACAAATGTCTCGCGTGGGCACGTGCATTACGCATTGTTCGCGTGATCTTAACAATAACATATTTTAGTATAATACACGATAAGCACAGTTCTTGACAAATATAAAGCCTGATTACGTGTATAAGTAACAGTCCGCGTTTGTTTTTAAACGTGCTGAAAGAACCATTACCATAAACATCTAGGATGGACACTACAAACTCATCGCGCCTTGGCACATAGTCACACAAACAAATAAACTAAAAGTACATTTTCACTCCTTCTATATAAAATTATAAAATAAGACATTATTGACATCATGGAATCATATGTTTATCGAATGCTAAACAGCAGATCCAAATATATTAAATGGCTTCATGTATATAACCAGAAAGAAATAGAGCCATTCTTACCTGATTTATTTTTTGATATTGTCGAATGTCAATCGTTTTCAATCCAACTCCTATGTTCTCGTATTAAAAACTTGAGAAGAAACATGCGTGCTGCTTGCACAATACAAAATAAAGGTTAACCGCCCCCCTCGATTTAAAAACTTCGTAAAGCTTAATTATTACTCCCGGAATGCATCTTTACAGACAGACAGACAGACAGACAGACAGACAGACAGACAGACAGACAGACAGACAGACAGACAGACAGACAGACAGACAGACAGACAGACA
>CACRXK020007511.1:0-16151 GCA_902702795.2 Paramuricea clavata
TCAAGGAAAAACTGCATTCTTTTATGATTTTTGGGGTGGTTTTTCCTTGTTTTCTTGTATATTTTTCATTGTTTTTCTAGTGTTTTGAATAAAATTCCCGCCTATTTGCAAAATACGAGTCCACAATCATGTTGAAAATGTTTGTCAGCGGTCGTTATTCGCCAATTACTTTATGTAATGCCTGGTGATTAGTTAACTATCCGACTAACTACGTTTTGTGCAACGCAGTTAAGTCGTGTAGTTAACTAATTACAGTTAAGGATTTAACTACAGTGATTAACGCTAACTACAGTTAGAGTTAATTACGTTTTTATACAACCGGCCCCAGAGTTTAAAGTCCTCTGGTGTGTCTCATGTCTATGAAAACAACAAGAAACACTGAACACTTAAGCTCAAGATGATATACATATCATGAACAGACAATGTTTGAAGACATGTGAAGACATTCGAACACACAATGTGTGAAGACATGTGAAGGAGGTTTTTGTTCATTTCTGTAGATGATATATATCATGAACACACTTTATCACTTTTACATTCTTATAGTGTAACAAGAAACACTGAACACTTACGTACTTTTTTGTAATTCTCTAGAACTATATGTTACAGTTGTGCAACAAAGTTGGAACAGTGTCCTATATGTCGAGCTGGTATAGAAGACATCGCTAAACAAATTGTATCAACGGTGTAAGGCATTGAATATGTGCATTATAGTATTCCGAGCTGCTCGTTGATAACAATTTAAAGGATTTGTGGCAGCCTAGTCCCAGGCCTTATCGTGTGACTGGATCGGCCGTTCCACAGGAGACTCCTTCAATCTGCAAACCTTGTCAAAATACCACCCTAAAATAGTAAGGCGGAGCGAAACGGAAAAGGCGAGGAACTAGGCTGGATTTGTGCCACACCAACCCACAAAGCACGAGCCTGACACTAACCTTTAAGAACGAAGTTTGGCGTAATTTGAAGTTCCGAGTGTCATAAGTGGAAGCAAGAGGAAAATTAAGACAATTTCCAATACAATAATGAAAAGAGAAAAATAATGTGAAATAATTTGCAAAAAAAGTAAAATGTTGATATTTTGTTACAAGTGTATTATCTAATAGATTTGTTTTTAATGGCGTGTGCGAGCATGTGGATATAATCGATATATGCTGCAAAGCATTTATTTTTTATACCAAGTACATTATTTCAAAATTAGATTTATGCTTTTGCAAATTCGTGTTGTCCATGAATTTGTCCTGATATAATTACCAATTAAAGCTAATTTGCTTGTCACGTTCATATGTTGATGATTTGATCTATCAAGTCTGCACTATAACTTCTCTATATGGTCTGAATTTAGCAATGTATAAGAAAATTTAGTGTCACTATAAAAAATATTTTTGATATTGTTCCTTAATACAATTGTCTTACCTTCGATTTCATTCAATTATTTCAAAGCATTAAACCTCGTTCCCAGGCCATCCTTACGAACACACGCCGCCTCCTGACATGTGTTCTTCAATTTCTTGCACAGTTCGTGGTACGCGAGTCATCAGTTCCATTCCGTCAGCGGTCACGATGATGTCGTCCTCAATACGAACCTTGAGTAGATAGGTAGACGAATCGTTCAATAGGTGGTTTTTATCATGTTTCAGTGCACATGCAGGGCATTTCAACCAAAAAATCTCATGAGAAACGCATCATTTGACCTTTGTGTTAAAGTCTCATGGGATTGCTTGTAACTTAACCTATTATCGCTGGATTGCTTCAATAAAATTTTACAAATTGTCCAGACGAACAACTGTAGCTAGAAATAAAATCTTACCCCTCCAGAGCCTCTGTACTCTTGCAAAACATCCTCATTGATAAATGCAGCTTGTTCCGGATTGTTTAATGCCTCATCTAAAACCTGTCCAATAAAAATTTAAGGATTATATTCATTTACATAGAACGCAGACGTTTGATTCACTGAATAGCCCAGAAAAAAGACAAGCACTCACATAGTCGATGAAGTATATTCCAGGTTCAATTGTCAAGACCATGTTTTCTTCCAGTATTCTGCCTGTACGTAATGATCGAATACCTGGTTCATCAATTCTTTCCACACCCTAGTGCAAATAAAGGCAGTTCTACCAACAGAGCTTAGAAGGAAAGAAAGCGAAATGATGCATGTGGACCACGTTCATCGTGGGTAACGTACGAGTATTTGGATAATTCAGGATAGTTCAAAATACTACCTGTCCATGATGACGGGTTGTGTATTTTTCACCGGTCTCCTCGCTGGAAATGTTAGTACTTTTCTGAAATTATTTGGTGTGGGTGGGTACCACCCTAACCCCCCCCCCCCCTAGCAATTCTACACCCACCTCAGGGTAGCCTCCAACATCGTGTACATCGAGACCCATGAAATGACCAAGGCCGTGAGGAAAGAAGACTGCGCCCAAGTGAACTTTCTCCATGTCATCAATGTTGCCTTTTAATATCCCACACTCCTTCAGTGCTTCAAGTTGTACTCTGTTTGCAAGACGATGCATATCTGGCCAGGATACGCCTAATGACAAAAATAACAGACAACAGGTTTGTTTGTGGGCAAAGTTTTACCGACCTGAAACGAAAGCAGGTCAGCGACACGTCAGCAAATTTACGTTTTCAATAAAATGTTCCTGCAGTATAAATAGCGAGGTTCTGATTTGATTTCCACTACCTTTCACGGACTTTGTACGCACCTGATTGGTTAATCGAGTAAATTAAACGCATCTGATTGGTTAATCTAGTACATTAAACGCATCTGATAGGTTAGTGTTAGTGGAAAGTCAAATCTAAGCCTCACATATTTATTGCCGACATTTCTTAAAAGTCATTGGATGGATGAAAAAATTGCCGACTCTTCGTCATTTGTCGTCATTTGTCGTCATTTGTCGTCATTTGTCGAAATTCATTTATGGTTAAGAAATTTTGCGAAAAATTATAGTACACATATTTTTTAAGTTTAAATATGCGAAGACAAGAATATTTTTTTTTCTGAATTCACCACGGGAAAGTATAATTTTGCAGGTCGGCAATTATCGACCTGACATGACGAGATGTCGCCAATCAGGCCGGCATTTTGTCGAATTTCGGCTAGCGTATGATTTGCTGCAACCTCCTACAAGACTGGGTACGCCTATTTTTTTCCAGCACAGCTAACCGTACGAATTCTTGCGTGAAAACATCCAGTTGCGAATTTGCTCAGTCATCTGACCTGATTTCATACCTACAGTTTTGCTGTGTCTTAGTTTCGTAAGTAGTTAATATACCTGGTTTCACTTTTGCCATCACAGCCCTGCTTGCTCGAAGTACAGCCTCATAAATATTCTTTTGTTTCTCAGTGAACTTTCCGTTGACTGGAAACGAACACGTGATGTCTGAGCCATAGCAGTAATACTCTCCACCCATGTCAAATAAACTGAAGGAAAATGTTTATTGTTTTTTTCTGTAAATATTATGTCAAAACTCCTACAGTGTAATCTCGTGCACATAAACTTACCACATATCTCCGTCTCTCAAAGTTCGATTATTTGGAGCTCCGGCATGACCATAATGTAAGGTGGCGGAATTTGGACCACTGAAAGTAACAAGGAATAATACTTAGTCCAGTCAAATATACTTAGCCTGTGCACAGCCTGAAATAGCGAGAATTACAGGCTATGCACAGGCTAAATAAACTTAGTATATCCACATATTCAAAGTGTGCTTGATGTCATATTTTATATTTATGCACGTAACCATCAGTACATGTTTTCCGAGGCTTGAATAAAGACTGCTTCAGGCCTACCTTGCACCAATACACGTATATGATGAATGTCGACAACCTCCACGGGAATAGCAGTGATTAAGAAACATACTGTAATGAAAAAGGTCTTTACAGTCAGAGCGAAATTCACATCATGTCGGTTTATTAGTTCAAATGTCAAATTTGTAATCCAAATTTTTCTTCACCTTTCAAGCTGAAATTCGACCATGTTAGGTTTAATTTTTTTCATAATCTATAACAAAATTTTGAGTAAACAATTAAAGAAAATAAGTTATCTCCAACGGCAACGTGAAGTTCCAGAACAAGGTCATGATTGCCGTTAAAAAGCAATCTGAGCGTTTTAGGACCAGTTCAACTTTTGATTGACGATATCATGGTAGATGATAGACAAGCAAAGTCTGAGATTTCCCATCTTCAGGACTGTAAAGTTTCGGCTATGAAGGAAAATCATTTCCAACGCAAACATTCTTACAATTACGGAAATTTGCGCAAAATTTTCAAATTATAGAAAACTGCAAATAATTTCTGAGGAATCTGCACAAAATGCTTTTGTCAACCACTGATCTGCACTAATTGTGAACCAAGAACATTTCTGATTTCTATTTCGGCATGAAAAAAAACTGTCTTACTGCATGATCCCTTGGTCTGACATAAATTTTCTTTGAAAAAATCTAACATTTCTGCGCATTTTTCCCAAGGAAAAAATATTTCCTGCGCAAAATAAATCTTTTCAGTCTGGGAGATTTCCATTTCAGCATGGAACGCCAACTCGCCAAGTAAACTTCATCTAGTACCTTTTTATGAGCCTCACTGCTGATTCTGTTGACATAACGAAGCACTTCCAATTCTTGTTTCGTTTTGATTACACGACTGCAATTACGAAGAAAACTGGTTTCAAATTGCACGTGAAAATAGAAAATCGTTTGGTGTAAGGCAGAATGAAATAACAATAAAGCAGGATTGAATCTTTGCTCACCATTCCACAATCTCAGGAAAGAGAATTTTGTTGTCAACTTTAAAACTGAAAAACAAAAGACTTGTTAATATCATAACATCGTTTTGGAGGCCACAATATTTAATTTATTTACCATTTCACCCAAAATGTTAACATTTATACCTGCCAATGCCATCAAAAGCAGCTTCACGGCAATATTCTCCACTGTCTGTGTTTTTACCATACTACAACATTGATAAGACAGATATGACAGATATAATAGGGTCTGTAAATTTCTGAACAATTAAATGCATTCAGATGTTAATTTAGAGAACAACTTTTAAAGAACAAAATTTTATCTTGTTCATACCAGCGTCAACAATGGATTTTTCTTCTTAAGCACATCAGCAATCTAAAATAAAACACTAGTCTTGCAGTTCATGTACAAATCATGGAATGCCATAATAATGATTAGCATCAGCAGTTTTTTCATGACAAATTCTCTAATTACAATATTAAACATTACTAAACAAATAAATAAAAGCAAACCTCGTCTGTATAAAACACTTCATCAACTTCATATTTCTTCTTGAAATGTTCTGGTGGATGAATACTTAAAATAAAATGTACACAATGTCACCATTCACAATTTGAATACACTCTAAAAACACCCTGGTTAAAATTGCCCTGGTTAACCATGCAGGGATGGACCCAGCCAGATCTGGGGGTGTGTGATCATCAACCAATAGACTGAGTCATCATGTGATCATCAACCTAGGAGTTTGAGTCTATGACGTAGGCTACATTGACCAAGTTCATAATAATTTAGAACTACTCACAGCAGTGTTCTGTAGATAGAATGGGTGAAACATTGCCCCTGGAAGGGTTATAGTGAAAGTGGCACCTCTCTTGCTGGGTGTGCACCCCTGCACCCCACCCGCACTAAACCATCACTGATTCTATTTGGTTTAAATTAATATTCCTGGTTACATTTCCTGGTTATTTCATCTCACAATTATCTCACTTCCTACCATCTCACAATGATCTCACTTCCTACCTGGTTAATTAAGGTGATCAGAGGAATGTGGTTATATTTGACCAGGACATTGTGGTTAAATTAACAGAACTATGTTAGGTGGATAAATAACCAGGAGCCCTTGGAACTCTGGAAGCTTGAAAATGCGGGGGGGAGGGGGGAGAAATATGGCTCCTATAACATTTTGTGTTTACAGTGCTTGCCATCATATACTTACGTTCCTTTCCATGTAGCATACTCCTTAGGAAATCTTGGCATAAACAACATTGATTTACCGCTGTATACATCAATTGCTCCAAAGGAATCACCTTCTAACACCCCAAATGCCCAATGAAAGAAGGACTCCTAAACAAACCATTAATTAGGTATAATGTGCCAGATTATGCACCTTAGAATATTGACATCCAGTTGTTGGCTATATTGTATGTTTCACACAAAAATTCTTGGCCCTCAATCACAACCCTTTATCCTTAACCCTATTAACTACAGTAATATTGGAATAATATTTTAACACTATATGAATATTTGCATAATATTATTCTAATAATATTCAAATAATATTCTATAAGGTATGCTAAGAACAGGTGTATATTATAGCCACAAACCATGGCTATAATATACACCTGTTAATTAGGTTTCCCAAAAACAGGTCTACTTTATAGCCATGGTATTAAAGTAACTCAACACATTCAACATTTAGGCCACTATTTGTTGTATATTAGTTTCTCATCCCCGCCCACATGCTTTTTAAGAAAATGGTCTTGTTCGCCATTATTATCATTATTGCCATTTTTGACCATTATTCTAAATTTTGTGATGTCTTTAAAATGACATTTGAAAGAAAGACAATTAGAAACGTTCCCAAACCAAAAGTTTCAGTTAAGATACGAAATTTCATACCAAAACTGCCAGTTTCTCTTGCATTTACATAAAAGTTCTACCGGAAGCCAGGGGCAGCAAAAAAAACGCGAGACGACTTGGCTACAAAATTATTTCTCTATTCTGTGATTATTTCACATGTGGTCATGTCGAGAGGCCATATTTTTAATATGAAAACATGGTTTCAGTTGCATTCACTAATTTTGTGCTGTTTTGCAATGCTACAAATAGTGGGATAATGGTAATGGCCCGCCTGCCTGCATCAACTTTAGGTGAAGCCCCGGATGAGAAACTAATATGCAACAAATAGTGGCCTTAGTTCTATCAAGAGAGATATCGTATTATGTTCATTTGCAGGATTGTACGCAGGATTTTTCCACCAGGAGGTTTAAATATAAAATACAAAGCGTATAAAAATGGCACAGTTTTATATGTTTTGTAGATCATTATTATTAAGAGCCTTCATTGAAAATTTCATTCTATGAGTTCTGGTTTTTGATTTTCAAAATTTTTTAATGCTGATGTCAGCATAATTTTAAATGCAGCTAAAAACCACGCAATACATAGAGTACCATGTATAACACTTGGTTATGTTCGCTTTAGAATCACATAAACTAATTCACTCTGAAAAAGAATCTTGGCATTTTGGTGGAAAATAACCAGACCAGAAGCATTTGATATGGCCACCATATTGTTGTACAAAAAAACTGTTTTATGATTCATAACATTTTAAAATTGTTAAGATAAATTTTCTCTGGGGTGGGCAATTTCCCCTGCACCCCCCTAATTCCAGTAACAATATTAAAAATATACAATTGTGAAAGTAGTACTTATTTTTATATTCTGTACATAAATAAAGCTCAAATACCTGACGAAAAACAACCTCTGTATCCGTATCATAACGGCATTTCTCTTCCCCGCTTTGCAAGAGCACGATAGCTCCATTTTCAACACTTTTACTTTTCAACCTTTCACAAAGCCGTGCGCGGTTCGTCGCGTGCAAATTCACTGGCACGCACAGGCCGTCTGGACCAAGTTGAAAACACGAACTGTTGAAAATAAGAAAGTGTAAAGAGTTTAATTTAATGAAAGTAGAGTTTGTGTCGAAAAAATTGTGTTAAAAAGTTTTACCTGACTTCTGAAGCCATCACGAGAAATCACGAGATCAGCAAGACAAGAACACTATCCAGTTTTAATTTTGAGATCAGTCATTGCAACATAATTAGCATATTTTAAAATAATTATCATATCGAAGTAAACAATATTTTCCACGAAGATGCTTGACAACTGCGAATTGTATTTGAATTTTATGAAAGTTTAGAGGAGAATTAATTAGTGTACGATGGCTGAAGATATAGACGATCTTCTTGATGAAGTAGAAACAAAATTTTGTAAACATTCTGGTCCGACAAAGCCAAAGAGCGGCAAAAAAGCCAACTCTCATGAGCAAAGCAGGTAGTGGTGGAGTGAATTTTGAAAATATCAACTTTATGAAATGAATTTGGAAGATCTTTTTCAACCAGGGTGTTAATAGGGAGGGGTAATTATCAGGAACCAGAAGCTATTTTGTGAAGTGTTTGACATGGATCCAGGGGGCAAAGGACAATCAGACAAGAAGCCTATAACAAGCCAGACAACCAGGCTAATTGTGATCATGAGTCATCAGATGAAGTTTATAGAATTGATGCAACAAACAACAATGCCATAAGTATTATTTTCTGCCGGCTGAGGAACAAGAGGCAAAAAATGTTTTTCTCGCACACTGCTGGGGGACTGGGTCAAGGGTGTGGTCCAGGTTATCAGAATCACTTTTTTGCTTGCCTCGTACTAACCTGGCCTGTGTCCCACCCACCTTATTGGCAGGAAGAGCCTTGCTTTATATTTGTTATGATCCTTGTGGATGGGTGTGCAGCATCCCTCAGCACTGTGTGAGAAACACCTTTTCTACCCCTCCAGAAAAGGTGAGTCCTAGAACCCCAATGGCTGGCATCTGAGCCTAGTGTAAATGTAGGCTTATGTAAGCTTACCAGACATTGGACATTTTTCATTTTACCTTCCAAGCAACATTTTACGTTGGAAATTGTTCAAAAATCGACATGAATGACGTCACCTTTACTCGGTCAACTGATATTATGATGTCATTATAAAATCAGTAGATTGTGGCATGAATAATCAGTAATTTCCGATTGTTGCACAATCGGTAACTTAATGCAAACAAAATATTACTGTGTTCAGGTCAATAGGTGCAAGTGTGAAAAGGAAAGATGAATCAGATCTAAATGCAATGATTGATGATATATGTACTGACAGTGGACCAGCATACAAGGTAAGTTTTCTGGAAGCTCTCTTCTCACACTGGGGACCATTCTTGCAACATTCTCAATCTTATTACTCTTATATACATATAGCCGCATTCATCCTGTGAAAGCAAACACAATAAAAACTCTCCAGTATTGAACAAAACAAGAAAATGTTATCCAGTTTACCTTGGGGGAAGCCAAAATACAAGTGGACTTTCAAGTGCATCTGTTCAAAGGTATATTAAGTTAATACTGTGTCTTCCCTACATATTTTCTTTATTTGTCTGGTTTATACTATTGGCCAATATGTTGTGTTTGTAGGACATGTGATCAACTACGCTGTACTTCGTGTGATTTTCAAGTGGTTTCATTTGATAATTACCAGTGGCGTTCCTCCTGTGATTATTTATTCTTTCGTAATAATATTCCAGATTTTAGCAAGTTAAAGGTTAATCTAATACAAAAACGGGGTAAGTTGTAGTCTTGTACATAAGGTTTTAAAATTTCCAATAATTCCACAAAATGAATGAAAATTGTATCATTAGGAATTATCATTGCCCATGAAGATATATTTTTCATTTTTCTTAGGTAGCAGAGCATATGCTTGTCAATGTTCTTGGAAATCTGTCAGCAAAATGCAAAACATCGAGTCAGATTCGGAACTACGATGGGTGTGCGGAAAGCATAGTTAGTTAGGACATCAGACTTAGTTTGTAAACCAACTCACACTACAAATATTGATTTCTGATCGAATGTTAAATAAATAGACAGTGACTTTAAATACAATTATTTATTTGAAATGTGTTAGGTGAGAAGTATATTGGCAAAATTCATAATTAATATAATACAAGATTAGTACAGTAAAGTAAGTCTGGTGTACAGTTAGTTTAAATTTCCCATCAAGTGAAGTTTCAAGTTTGCATAAATATGCTCCTCAAGATCTTTCAAAATGTAGGCAGGTTTAGCATTGGAGAGATTAACTGATTGAAATATTTCTTTAATTTCTCAGCTGGAAATTTTTCGAAACTTGTGATATGTTAACTGTAAGTGTACTTGTACATGAAAACTCGCTGGTTTATGGATTCAAGTTTGTCTAAATTAAGAGAATTTGAATGTGTTTCAAATTCACTTATCAAAATTGTAATGCATGTTTTAGGCATAAAATATCTGTTTCTGGTCAGTGGGTGTGTCATTTTAAAAATATTATATAAATTATCACTTGTTATTATACAATAATTTATCTTTTTTATTTGAACATTTACTAGTAATGTACGGTAAAGACACTTCGCCACATCAATTCTGGACAAACCCACTGACCAGAAACAGAACTTCTTTTACACCTTAATTAAGCTTGGTTTCTATTAAATTGCAAGAATCATGTCAGAATTAGGAAAAATTTGACTTTTGTGATTTTATGGAAAATAGTACTACTGCATGGAAAAAGTCCAAACTGGCACCAATATATTACATATAATGGCGTAAAGTCATTACTCAAAACATATCTCACTTCAAGACCTATGAATGGCCCGATACTATATGACCTCAATCCTTTAGAATATGTGATATGTTGCACATTACTGAATTTGATTCCTCCAATTGTACCTTAATTCATGCTAAAATAGAAAAAAGAAAGTTAGGTTGAAATATGCTCTATAAGTAAGACTTTTTTATTTAATTATATTTATTTAAAATATTAACTTTACAATGACACTTGGAACAATATAATTCTTCCAAGTGTGCATTCTATGTACATCAAAAGTAGATTCATGTTTGGAAAGGTATTGTGTTTGAAAGAGGAAATAGAAGTACTGTAACATTGGAGGATATGAATGGGAAGAATGCTGCATTTGAAGAAGAAAAAAATCAGGTTGAAAAAGGATTCCCAGAAAGGGAAGTTCTGCAAAGATTAGAGAGTGCACTAGCTGTCAGTAACTTTTGTTTGTGCGAGTGTGAGACAAATACTGGTGATAAAGAAGAAACATCTGGATTGGATGACCCATTAGTTTTACCTTTCAATTAAGGAGTCCCTCATTGTTGTTGCAATATTTGATGGTTGTGCATCACCAAGTTTGAATACACTTTCTACAACAGAGAGCTCTGTACTTGTTGTGTCTAGGCCACAGAATGCACACCAGTCATTCACAACCATTCCTGCACCAATCACTTCACTTCCTCGATTCACTGTACCTGCCTGGGGTAAATACATTCATCTCCAGAGTTCAAAATAATTCTGAAACTTGGTCTGACATTATTAATTATAGCAGTACAGTACATATATTCCATTCATTTGGCACAATTATAGGAATGGTAAAGAAACTACTAACTTCTTTGCATTAAAGAGTAAAATTAACCTACATACCACAAGAGGAACTTGTAATAAGGATGACAATTCATCTTGATCTTCAATTGAGGTGTGTGGATGAACCTAATATATAAATTATTAACACATTGAGTGGCACAGCACTCTCCCCTTGCCAAGTAAAATTGTCTGGCATAAGGCAGAGTAAAATAATATAGTAGGGTGCAGTTATTCTATGGTGCAGTGCCCTCAGTTTGAGCCAATAGCCGTTTTCACATTAGAAGACGGACAAGTTATCTAGACAAACAAATCGTCTCAAAAACGTCCTTTAGTCGGACAAATCATCAGATGTGAAAGCGTGTCGGACAATTTGTTCGTCTAGACGACTTGTCCGTCTCTAATGTGAATAGGGCTAATATTACAAATTTACACATTCTGGACATACCAGACCACCTTGATTTGTTATAGCGCAGTAACTGCCTGTCAAGACATTGCCTGCCACTGTTTGACGAAATACTTCAACTTTCAGAACATCTGCCAAAATCTCTTCTGTTTCCTGTTATAATTAGAGTTTATATCTTTAAGTTTAATTTATTGCATAGCAGGTTTCATGATGGGAATCATATAGAGTTTGTAGACTTGTACAACTTGTTGTCTTGCATTATGTTTTTATTAACTTGCAATCTAAATGTAATGAAATCTTATGTAATAATAATCTACTTAGTTGAATGGTTGATCAATCAATATATTTATTAGCACCTGAAAATTTTACATAACTTCTCTTCATTGAATATAACATAATATGAAGGTGCAAGCTAACTGTAATAACGTTGAATCGTATGAGATATAGAACTTACTCTATCTAAGTCTGGATGTACAAGAGCAACATAATCATTACAAGCAACAACATTGCCCAAAGCTGAAAGACGTTCTTCTACCCTCTGAATTTTCACATTTTCTGTTAAGGAGTTGCGAATGTGCTGAAGCTCCTAAAATGGCAAACACAAAATGACATACAATTTATAAAAGATGAACAATTGATTGCCATCTGTTACAGTACAAAAAATATGGAATATGAGAAAAAATTGAAAAATAACCTGATCTGTTGTTGTATTAGGAACAAGTAAACCATGACGATTACCTAAAATTTATGAGCTTTTGTCAGAACATCATAGTTGCATGTCATGCTTAGCATGTTTACTAATGTTGTAAAACACAAAACACAATGATTTTATTATTGACAATAATTAAAAGTATTATATAATAAAAGCATGCTAACCGACTGTCAATCGACCAATAATTCTGCAACCAGCTACTGATGTGCGTACAACTGGAATTACATCTGACAGTTCACCTTCAAACACACTGGAAAAGATCAAATGCAACAAATTACAATCTGATTGGGTGATGACATTTCCTACATGCCACATGTGTAGTGATTGGTTGTTCATTGAATGGAGTGGTTGTTCTTGGATGATTTGCAACTTGAATGCAAGTTGACATCATCAATTTTTATCTCACTATCTACAGATTGTTGCCAAAAATGGACATCAGAATTGAAATCTCAGTGCTCAAATTAGTCTGTGCCAAAAATTGGAGCATGAAGGTTTCAACTCAACTTACTTATGTTACATAATTTTCAAACAATGAATTATTGACCTGAAAGTATCCCACAATGCAATGTGCATTCCAGAAGTCGTCTGCATTAAAAATTACATTACTACTAAGCATTTCTAAGGTCTATTCTTGGGTCCATTTCTGCCAAATATGAAGATAAAACATTGATAACGTAATATGTGAAATCAGATGAGTTGGTCAGTTGGAATCTGCGGGTGTTACGCTGGATATCTCCGGCGTAAAATGTTCTTGATGTATTAATTACGCCATTGGCGTAAATATTACTATTAAATAAAAATCTTTGGCAATTTGGATGTTTTTGTGTAATATTGTGAATATTTTTGAATATTGGAAGATTGATATAATGATACTTGAACTACTGTTCAACTGCAATCAATTTAACCTTGTGTGAAACCTCCAACATGCAAAAACGTTATAACTTTCTTGTCAGTCATATGACCGGCGTACTGGTGTAAGCAGTCATTGGCTTATTGACATAACATATTTGTACTTGGATGATTGGTTGGATCGGAACATTTATACTGTATTAATAAATTTATAAGAAGTATTATAAACAACAACCTACTCTATTAACAATCAGTCATCATATATACCTATCTACCATTATACATACCTATAGAAACTCTGTGAAGCACCGATACCAACTAAACAATAGGAATTGGTCAACTTCGAAAATACCCCGACTTCGTTATTATTCTCAAATTGAGCCCGTACTGCCATAAATGTTTAAAAAAAAACCGATTGTACTACGGGGTTAACTTCTTTTAAGTTTGCTATGTCGTCTTCCAAGGTTTTATACCAAGATTTAGAGGCCAAAAAGGCTATTTTTGGTAGTTTACACAATTATAAAATTTTATTGCACCAAATTGTTCGATTGCACGTTGTTTTGCAATATATATCGAGCCCGCTGTTTACTAGTATGTGTTCCTCAGGATACGTGGTGTCGTCTTCATGAAACGACATTGAAGGTTCAGCGAAACAGGAAACTCTCTGCGAGCCTGCACTCAGGCGGTGGTCTGTACGGTATGGTATACTTTACGTGAAATTTGAATGTTTGTCAAAAGATAAAATATCTACAATGAATAATAATAGAGTCACAATTATTACACCTCTACGCTTCATCCCAGAGGCTAAATATGTATGGAGAGTTGTAATAAAATAAACTGAATTCAATATCCTTTCTGATAAATCTGCCGGAATTCTCTTGATTTTTCCTATAGCATTTCCCCCCTGTCTCGTACACCTATGACCATAAGGCGTCTAGCTACTGTCACTTAAAACCTCTACTTAATTCCTCACAATGACAATGTTTCGTGATATCCGTAATTTTGAAAGGTTAATTATCCTAATAACAGCTGTTCTCTAAATGTTTTCTTCATTTCCTCCAAAAGTTCTGGTTTACATAGAATATCAATGGTGGTCATTGCCATAGACTTCGCTGCGACAAGAGTAGGGTGTTGTGCTTCTTCTCGGCCAGCTGCCTGAGCGAAACCTTGCGTGTGATTTCCTGCGGTCGATTTAATGCTGTAGCCAGGATGTAAGGACGGTAAAACGTAAGAGACATTCCCCATATCTGTAGATCCATTGGGAAAGCTTTTCTGGACAGATTTTGACGGGAATGTAACTCCTAAAGACTTTGCATGTTTTTCATAGAGTTCGGTTAACACTGGATTGCTAATAAAATTGGCGTAAGGTTTTTGACTTTCACCATAACCATACCAATCTATATCGACTGTACAACCTGCGAAGGTGAATGAATTGATGAATTCATTTGTGCAACTCTCACAACTTAACTTAGCGCTATTAAAGCCGGTTTAAACTAAGCACTCGAAAAATAAGAATGTATACAACATATATACATTTCTGCTCATATATATATATATATATATATATATATATATATATATATATATATATATATATATATATATATATATATATATATATATATATATATATATATATATATATATATAAACTTCAAGACATCGAGCTATATATAAAGAAACTGTACTCACATTCCTGTTTAGCAGTCTTCTCTTTGAATTTGTATTGGCCCTTGGCCTTGCAATGTTAGCTAACACAGTTTAGAAAACAAAATCTGTTTCGAATCATGCATTTACAATATACTCAAATAGGATGAGACTCAGAGTGTATGAGAGTTGGCAGTCACGAGATCATGGTTAGCTGTGAATGCTTTCCCAACATTATCATGTATTTTATCGAAGTGAAAGTCTGCCGCTCTTACGACTGGCTGGAAACTGAACAGTCTGAATAGATCCGTAAAGTATTGGTAAGTAGTAGAAGGTGTCGATCTAAGACTAGAACGGAGACCTTTAGAAATTCACCTTGTGCTCAACAAGGACAATTTAATCAAAGGTCTCTTTTGTTTTTAATATACGCACCCTGTTATAGTGCTTAGGCATTCAAATTATAACAATAGGATCTGATTTCTAAATAAAAGTCTACATAACACTCACCCGTGGCTTCAGCAGCACCTCGAAAACAATGGTCTGCTTTTTCTTTCAACACTTCCAAATCTTTTAATGTTCGACATCGGAAAAAATAATGCAGCTGAGATGTTTCGGGGATTATCCCCGGTACAGTTCCACCATCTGTAAAAACACCATGAGCTCTCCATGTTGGTTTCATCTGTTGTCGTAACATGCTGATCGCATTGTGACTCAGGACTGCCGCGTCCAAGGCATTCTTACCCTCCCATGGAAATGCAGCGGCATGTGCAGCTCTGCCCTTAAATGTCACAAACACTTTCTGATTGGCGAGAAATGGTGTGTAAAGTGCGTCAAATGGCGCCGGGTGTACCATCATGCTAAAATCAACATTATCAAAGCAGCCTGCATCAAGCATGAGGATTTTACCACCACCACCTTCTTCCGCAGGTGTTCCCATGACAACCAAATGACCCAAGTTACCACTGACATGGTCGAGTGCAGCTTTGACACCTAAAATGCAATCAGTACCAAAATTCACATTATTTTTGGTCAAGGTTTCCGCAAAGTAGGTAGCTTTAATAGCACAATCGTCAGAGCATGCGCCTTTTACCTCTGAGATTGTTGTTTCGATTGCTATTCCCAACTCAAACACACTCGATTATGTGAAGTCTGTCAGTGACTCAGTGAAGAGTCACTTGGTTAAATTTTAACCCAGGGTTCCGTTAATAGCGCTAATTGGACAACTGCCCCCCAACTTTTCTCCGCACACCATGACCATGGGAGTACCGTGCGGGGGGAGGGCGAGGGGAGGGCGAGGGGGGCGGCAGCCCCCCCCCC
>CACRXK020007512.1:0-22657 GCA_902702795.2 Paramuricea clavata
AAATAAAATTAAATATCTTCTAACCAAAGAAAGATTATAAAAATTTTGTAAGATGACTAATTCTACAGCATAAAGAGATCTTTCAGGTAAACATGCACATTTAATTTTGTTGCCCATACTCTTTAACTCTAATCTCAAAAGCATCATTGTGAATAGCATTCTACTCTGATAGAAGCCTATCCAATCTCTGAGTGACTTATTTGTTAAAACTGAAAAGTACATACCTTGAATAAGCGAACTAATCCTAAGACAGCCTCTTTAATGTCTCTTAACACTTTCTCATCTTGAGGCTATAAGGATTGGAACAACTCGTGGAATTAAAATATATAAAAAATTGTTTTGGTTCATTAATAGAGTGATTATTAAAATTGATTAATTGAATGATGGTATGATTTTTTGAGTGAATGATAGATTGTTTCATATCCGACTATGAGGACTGGACTAGATTTCAAATCCGCGCAATTTGATCTGGGTCGCAATTTCAACTGGGTCGAAATGCGAGGACTTGAAATCTAGTCCAGTCAGAAATGGAGGATTTGAAATGACATCTCGTACGAATACATCAATACTTAAAGTGAAATGCATTAATTTTGATCCAGTCCAAGGACTGAATTAATTTTGATCCAGTCATAGGACTTGATTAATATACTGTTGTACTTCACCAGGTATCCAGTATTATCATGTGAGCAAAATAAAGCAATCTGGTTGACTAAACTACTCATGAATTACCCAGGTGATCTCGTGTTCGTATTTTAGCCAATCAGCGCTCAGAAAGGGTTGTCCGAATAGAAATCCATTTTGATGTATTCAGTCAATTATATCTTTCGTTATTCTTTATAAAACTAGTTGAAATTTTGTAATTATGTTTGGTTATGAGAACTATAGCTCTGACAAAAATTTGGAATCGAAATAAAGTATATTACAGGAGATATTCAGTTGTTTTAATCATAAAATGGATTTCTATTTGACAACTAGTGCCAGTACTTTTCCGCGTATCAATATCACCTGGACACATGCACTATACCAACCTGCTCCTTACTTGAACCATGTTGCGATGGTCTGACGTAACGTTTAAGAGGATCTACTGGACACCGAGCTATCTGGAAAGGATAAATATATGATATTGATTTCAAAGAATTCATGGTTTCTGATTGGCTAACAGTCAACTGTGAAATCGTCATACCAACTCCGCAGCTGACCAAATATGAAGTTCTGACATCCTATTAAACGGAGTGACGTCATAACGTTGATATGAAAAATCGTATTAACGTTTATGACGTCATACTGAGGAAATACGAAATGTGGAAACACGAGCATAACAATATGACGATGAGAATTATCATACCTTCTCAATAATATTCAAAACGTCACAAACTTTCTGTGAATCTGAGCCTTCAATAACATCAACCAGCAGCTGAACAGCTCTAATACGCACGGCAATATCTCGATCTTTAGCAATGTGGTCTAAATATGGCAACACTGAGTTCTCAAGGATCTCCTCCTAGAGTGAAACATAAAGCGAGTTCTATAAACAAGAGGGAACAGCCTGGGAACGAGGGAACTATTATCCGCTTGGGAGTTTATATGTAAACCCGTCACTTGAGTTTTGGAAATCTCGAATCACGGGTGAAAAAAATATTTTACTTTCTGGGACCACAAGAGAGCATTGAACATTTTCTGCAAATAATCAAGTAAATCCACACTCGGACACTGTAACTGTGTGACACCCTTAGTTATTTTGGAGAAACCGGAAGAACACTAGAATGCAGAATTAAAGAACACGAGCACTGTTTGGCAAGATATACAAGATATGACGTCGAGAGCAAAAAAAAACCAAAATGGACAGGCAATAAGCTACCTGCTTGGAAAATCAAAACTTCAAACCTCATATAACGGCGAGAAAGTTCCAAGAATGTTGCAAAGTACGTCTAATACTTTAATTCTTATGGCTGTTCGTTCTTCACATCTAAACACACAAAAATAGTTTTGGCGTCTATGTGTGTATGTAAATACCATCAAGGCATTGAAATCGTGTTATTGAACACAAGTAACACAAAACAACAAATCACAAAATAACACATCACAAAACAACACAACACAGGAACACGACACGAACACAACTCACGAACACAACTCACGAACACAAACACAAACACAAACACAAACACAAACACAAACACAAACACAAACACAAACACAAACACAAACACAAACACAAACACAAACACAAACACAATCACAAACACAAACACAAACACAAACACAAACACAAACACAAACACAAACACAAACACAAACACAAACACAAACACAAACACAAACACAAACACAAACACAAACACAAACACAAACACAAACACAAACACAAACACAAACACAAACACAACTCACGAACACAACTCACAAACACAACTCACAAACACAACTCAAGAACACAAACACAACTCACGAACACAAACACAACTCACGAACACAAACACAAACACAACTCACGAACACAAACACAACTCACGAACACAACCACAACTCACGAACACAATCACAACTCACGAACACAACCACACAACCACACAAACACAACTCACGAACACAACTCATGGACACGACACAACAAGACACGACAAGACAAGACAAAAACCATCATAACAGATCATATACTTAAAATATCTGTCCACCAAATCCTTGATATTTTCAAACCAGTTGTCGCAATAAGGATGAAGTGACTGTGCACGATGCGAGACTAACAAAATTACTGATGATTCCTTTAAAGAAAAACATTTACATCTTACTCCATCAACATCTCCAATATGTATCAAGGCAGAGGGAGGTCCAATTGTTGGTATTCAAACACGTAAGACAAATTCAACTGTATCTCTTTATGCTATTTGTTTTATTAAAAATTCACGACTATACCACTGAACGCGCTGGGGGAGAGATAGTGAGGGTGGACTCGATATGGTATGGTGTGGTATGGTATACGGTGTGGTATATGATATAGTATGCAGATCATGGTATACGGTATGGTACATTATAAGGTATGATATAAAGTATGGTGTAAGGTATGGTATATGGTATGGCATATCAGGTCCAAAGGTTCATGCTTACCGGTCTCTTCTTCGTACATTTTGCTACAATAGCAAACAGTTTGTCTGCAGAACCATAAAACTCGTGTTTCTCATGTAGTTCTTCGATGTACGACAACAGGACATGGAAGTTCTCTGATACAGACGTGCAGGATGGATGTCTCTGCAAATATACATCAAGCAGAAGGCTGACTCGAACGGAGCAAGTATCGATTGGTAATAGCCAGAGTCGCCAGTGTTTTTAGCAGCCTGCCTGCCTTACCTGCTCTACCTATCTGTCTACCTACCCACTTGTCTACCTGTCTTACCTGCATGCCCACCTATCTGACATACCTGCCTACCTACCTGCTTGTCGTCTACCTACCTACCCACCTGCCTTACCCGCTTGCCTATCTGCCCGCTTGCCTATCTGCCCGCTTGCCTACCTGCCTATATGTCTACCTATCTACGTGTACCTTAAACCTATCTCTGTATGCTGAGAGCATCAGCAGCATAGATCATCTATACGCTTTACCTCCACGTATTCTTGTAGCGCTGAAGCAATATCGAGAATGGATTCCCAAGCAGTGTCATGTTGTTTCATGCCATATTTCTTCACCAGTCTTTGCATTGACAACGTCACTTCACAAATCACACTTTCATTATCACATGACAACACCTACAACATGGCAAATAGGGTCAGATATGGATCCAGCTTGATAGGTAGGAGTGCTGGCGGGCGATGTCATTGAGGTTGGCTGAAACTAGTATACATTAGACAAGATGCATAATCACAGAGTCAAGGGAGCTATGGCGTTGCTCTATGGCAAAAGTCCTTAATATGATCCATTGGTCCATGCATAGGCCAAGCTGGTAGTTAGAGTGGGATCTTAGATATGATGTTTGTCAGAAATGTTGACAAATAAGAATATCTAGCTGGTCAGAGAGGCTCTAAAAACCCAAACTAGAAATTGGTCCCTCGCTCAGTTGATAAATCCATGTCTGTTGGCCACTAGATCAGTGGGTTGAACTGGGTTCTAAATCCAAATGAAGGCCTACGCTCGAAAACGTCGAAATTCGTTATATTTTTCAGGTAGATTGATCCTGTGTTTGCCCAAGAATATCTTTTATAAAAACTCAGTCGTGCAGGATTGATATTCAGGCTAAAATATCGGTCGGTCACGGACATTGTCCGACGTAGAGAGGAAATCACTGGACATTCTGTCCGACCTAAGTGAAACTGAGATTTAGTGTTTATCTGACCCGAGTGAATTGGTGTCCGACCTAGCTTAACTTTGTCCAACGTCCTACCCTAGTCCAGGACTAGAGGCTCGTATGTTAAATGGAGCATCAGAGTAATGTATAAAATATGAACTGGAAATGTGCAATCAAGTGTAGGGTTTTCACCGTGGCGTCTTCGGGAATTCATTGCCAAGATTCAAATGACTTTTCCAAATTGTGCTGATATTAATTTGTGTCTGCATTCATACTTATTTCCAAGCCAAACTGAACTCAAAGTCATCGGACATCACAATACATATGTCCGACCCAAACTCAAAGTCGTCGAACATTTTGTCAGACGGTTCTCTGAACGATACTTTAAGGCCTGATATTATAAGCTATACCTTATAGAAAGATGGTAAGACAGCGATAGGTTTATGCAGCAGGCTGGTCACTCTCTTCGAACCCCATAAACACATCCCCACGAAGAATATTGCTCCTCTCAGCAATGAAAATTTGTTCCAGTTGTTACTGTCAACAAAAACGAAGATTTCTGTAATATCAATAAGACTTGTCAAACAATCAATTAATCATTAACTGATCTGCATTAACTGATCAATCAACTGATCAATTAATCAATCAATAATTAATAAATTATTAATTAATTAATTAATCAATAAATTAATCAACTAATTAATCAAATAATTAATCAGTCAATCAACTAATCAATCGATCAATAAATTAATCAGTAAATTAAGTATATCAATAAATTATTAATTTATCAAATAATTAATTAATCAATAAATTAATCATCAATTAATCAAATAATTAATTAATCAATAAATTAATCACCAATTAGTCAATCAATTAATCATTCTATTGATATCATATGAAAGTCCCACTTCTTTTTAAATTCCATATGTCTTCCACAATACAACCAATTGACCAAGTTCTGTCCCACAAAAATGACATAAGAAAGCTCCACCCCCGAAACTCCATCCCCCCCCCCCCTCCACGACCACTCTTGTTTATATCTAACCTGTCTTCCAGGATACAACACATGGTGAGAACTCCATTATGACCAAGATGCGTTCCAAGTAAATGTCTCATGAGCTGTAACAACACAAGTATTTCATTGTTAAATCTCAAACTCATGTGGACGGCGAGTGCTTAAATAGGAATTCGTGCTTTACTAAACCAAGCTCGCAAAACCAGCAATTTCCAGCTATCCCCCCTTTCAATGTTGAAAGTTTCTAAATTGGTCGAGTTAAAAACTTAATGAAAGGCAATGTCAAAAACCAACATTGTATAACATAACTTGAACCATAATTTACTGATGCATTAGGATTGGTAGATATATAGCTAACAAATTAATGAATTTTCAAAGCGGTTCCCAGCAGCCTTTCGCGCTCGTATTCGACTTTTCCGCTTTGCTCGTGGACAACCTTAATTGAAATAGCTGTATGCTCAGTTTCAGATGTATTGCAGTGTGGACTAGCATAACCATACGAAATTCATTGCTAATTTTCAAAAAGATATCGATATGAAAAATTTTACTTTGTCTATTGTCTGAGAAAAGTTGATAAATGTCCGACCAATTTTTGTTCTGGCCGGACATTTTTCCTTCTAAGCAAAATAATTATGTGCAGGCCTGCATCATCTTGCACTTTGGTGTAAGAGGAATAAATGATAACGAGTGATCATACCCTCCAGCTTGGTTCACAGAACTGCTCAACATTCACAGTATTACAAACTGCCACAAGAAATGAATACAGCGCACTTGACGGTAACGAACTATAGCGTACCACAGCATCGAGGATTGCCAACGATTGCTGAAAAATAAAATCATTTGGCCTTACAAATGCGTGATAATGAATAGAATAATAGATCGAAGCAAATATTATACGAAATTTAGCAAAAATAATCAAACCATGTAATCACAAAAATCGGAACACACCGCACACGGAACACATCGGCTGATAAAAATCGAACAATATTATTTTTTACAAAAATATTTTTACAAAAATATTTAACAACGGTAGCTCTAGCAGTTAGTAACAAACTGTCCTAAAATCGTGAGCCTATATTTATAAAAACAGAAACTAATTTGATCTTGATGTTTGTGATGTTACTCTGAGTGTGCATCCACACCGGGCTAGCTGAAAAGTTTGCCTGACCACCGTAACATCATAATTTGATCTTCTTTGATCGAAGAATATCAAAATAATATGACCCCGACCAATGGCTTAAATGACACCGCACACGCAAAGATTTCGTTTGTTTTAAAAGTCGGCCAGTTAAAATCACATTGCGCGTGCGCCATCGCATGGAGCAAAGGAGCTGCGCGCGCATTCACAAATTACCACCTGCACGCCCATAATAAAACCGCGCTGGAGAGAGACTATGCTAGAAAAGTTCGGTCAAATTCGAAGGTTCGTACCTCAACTTCCTTTTCCTTATCTGTTGTTGTAGATATTTGACATGTCTGCCTAAAAATGATTTATGTAATGTAATCATTTATGTAATCATTAACTTTTGTATTAAATTAAAATATCTTCGTAAAGCGCACGATTTTTTACTCTTGGGAACTTAAAGCAGCTTCTTAAACTGTTTCTTTATGCATAAAATTTACTTATGTCAAGCTTTTATGCACTTGTGGGTTCAGCAGAGTGCTGAGACATTCAAAATAAAACAATATACGTTATTTCAATAGTTTTGGTTTTTTTGTGACATCCTGTATATCAAGCATACATATATTAATACAAAAATTTTAAATGCAGTCAAAGCAAAGTGCCATTAAACTCTGCGTAGGTTTTGAGAGTGCGTTACGTAATATCTCTACTTCATGATTTTTAAAAGTTGCAATAATGAAAGCTTTATCTTACTTTACTAAACCAGAAACGACATCTTCGTCCAAATAACTAGAGTTGTATCGAATGAAATTTCTTAGTAACGGAAAGAAAGTATCCAACCTTTAAATGATAATATACAAAGTCAAAAGTTACTTCAAGAACCAAGTCCAGCATTTTCAATTTTGTCCATCCAAAAAAGGCAAAGACAACAGCGAGATTACAGTATAACATTCCCAGAAAATGTAAGAAAGCATTCCGAAACAACGCGATTGGTTTTGTACTAAAATCATTGCTGGTTTACACATGCAGTCCTATTTTGCATAGATAAATTGAAGGATTTGTAAGAAATGTTTGAGCCTTTGAGGAAACTGACTTGTGAAAAATTCCTGGTCCCGTAATACTGTACGATCGTACTATTTCGTTAAATGTTTTGGATAATGTTACGAAATCTCCAAAACAACTTTCACGAACTAAACGTGACTCTCGGGCAAACAATCTCGGACCGCCTAGGTCGGCGGTACCTTCATCACCGTAGAACCACCTCATTCTTTAGGAACGTCTCATACTGTACTTCAAATTCTATAAGTACTATTTAAAACACGAGTAGGAGTGTTTTATCAGATATAAAATAAAATACGACTACAAAAGAATACTAATTAGGATGAACCATAGTATAATCATGCTAATTAAGATGAACAATTATATAATGCCACATGTGTTTTATCAGATACTGTACAAAGTCACTCCACGTGACATACTGTATTATGGCTGACATGATTTGCCACAAGGTTTATGAATTATTAATGAGTATTTTAAATTTATATAGTATACTGTAGTAATAAAGTTATTATTATTATTATTTGTATAGTTATACTCACTTCTCACCAAACACTACGCTTGGCATCAAGGACAATAAAAATGGGCCTGTTAAAACAGAAAGTATAATATACAATACTAACCAACGTGTCACACAGCCATAACTGTTTTGCCCTCTATATGATTATGCAAAAAAAGTGCTGAGCTAATTACTGTAGCTTAAATACAAACGCCAAAAGACAAATCTAAAATGGCTTGCGCACAAAAATGGAAGGCTTAAAACGCAATTTTCACTCATACAGGGTGCAAATTTAAAAGGTGTTTTATACAGTCAATTTCAAACATTGTTGTCCTTCAAAAATCTTAAACCTTATAATTAAACATTGAGCACGTAAGATATGATGGGTATACTGACTATTGGAACCTAATTAAAGATTGGACATCAACTTAGTGACACAAATAGCCCTACACATCAAAAGTGTTCATTATATATGCTCTAGCATTGTTTTGCCAAGTGAATTTCCAGAGTTACTTGAGTTTAACACATGTATTCTAAAAGTTCACTCACAATCTGAGCTTCCCTTAAGTGCAGTCAATGCTGTTTTTGAATAGCTGGAGGGTGAGTAGTCACATACAGTAGTAAGTTACGACGCTAACCCTCCACCTATTCAAAAACAGCATTCAATTTGACACTCAAGAGAAGCTCCACTCATTGAGTGTGAGTGAGCTTTCAGAATACAGGCATAAGACTCTACATAGTGCGCTCAATGTTTAAGGTTTAAGATTTTTGAAGGACAACTTTTTTGAATTGTAAAATAAACCTATGAATAAACGTACCAATTTGCTCTTCAAAGAATAGAATATCTTTTCCCTCAAGAGTCAAAGCTTTCAAAAAAAGTAACCTATAGAAGAACAAAATCCATTTTGAGCTGCTAATTTAAGAAAATACAATATGTGAGTGGTTCAAGTGAACACGAAACGAACAGTATACAGAAATGACTTTTTTACTATTTCATAACCAACATGAATGATGTCAACTAACACAACATATATCAAAAATAATAATTCTCTGAAATACGGAGAATTTATGACTTTTTTAACATATGTATTTGTTGACATTATGTTGGTTATAAAATGGTAAAAAAGTCATTTTCCGTATGCTATGCATAACAGTTTCATTTTTACTTGAACCACTCGCATATGAAACCTTTTACTTTGGAAATGATAGAAGCTACATGAACTAGTTATTACCGGTGCATCAAATCATCGGGGACATTGTGAGCTTCAATAACCTTGAAGAAGTGAGCTCGCAACAATTTGAGACTTCCATACTAAATAATTGAAACAGAAATTGTGATACAAAGATACAAAATCAAATATATTTATTGTGGTACTTATCGTAGCTGTAGTCTTAAAGCCCCTTCCCCCTTTTCCAAATGGTTCAACCCCCCCCCCCTTAAATAACAAGGGAGGGGGGTTAAACAACATTTGCCTTTGGTAATAAGAATTTTAAGATTATGCTGACCTGTCCAGTAACGAGAGATGTTAGAAACTGGAGTGTGATATGTCGGACATCAGCTGGGTTTTCTGGTTGTAGCAGATCTTTGACAGCCAACCATAAAGCTTCAACTGCATGCTACAAAATATAAACAATTCACAGTGTTTTTGAAGGTCAGTCATTTTATTCCTTTTATTCCTATTAGTATTATAATTATTCAGTTTTGTTCGTTGTTGTTAGAGAGGCCACTTCCCTTACGAAAATTTCCTATAGGAATTCCTATAGGAAAAATTCCTATAAGAATTTGGGACAAAATTCCTATAGGAATTTTTCCTATAGGAATTCCTATAGGAATTCCTATAGGAAAAATTCCTATAGGAAAAATTCCTATAGGAATTTTGTCCCAAATTCTTATAGGAATTTTTCCTATAGGAATTTTTGCTATAGGAATTCCTATAGGAAAAATTCCTATAGGAAAAATTCCTATAGGGATTTTGTCCCAAATTCTTATAGGAATTTTTCCTATAGGAATTTTTCCTATAGGAAAAATTCCTATAGGAATTTTTTCTACAGGAATTCCTATAAGAATTTAATAGGAAGAATTCCTATAAGAATTCTCAAGTCTAGTCCCAAATTATTATAGGAATTTCCTATAAGAAAATAATTTATTCTAATTTCCTATAAGATTTTTGGTATTCCTGCAGAAATTCTAGAATCTAGATGAAATAATAGTAAACGACAGACAATGTTGTTCATCACTCTTAATTTTTTAATGCAAAAAATAGATATAAATATTAATAAATACTAATTAATATTGCAAATATAAAAATTAATATGAGAAATTGGTTATACTAAACATTACAAATCAATTATAGTTTTCACCTATTGTGCCAAATTAATCGTTCTACCTCAATGCAATGCCATATGATGCGTCCTACTTTATTATTTTACTCTGTCTAACTATTTTACTTTGTCTAATGCCAGCTATTTTACTCTGTCTAACTCCAGACAATTGTACTTGAATGTCAAGGGGAAGTGCTGGCTCCGAATGGGTTAACTAGCCTATATTCCTATATATGTGTTTAGTTAACCCATTGAATCACATTGCGCCCTGATGCGCCCTACTTTATTATTTTACTATAGTTTACTCTGTCTAACGCCAGACGATTTTACTTGTCAGAGCGCTGGCACTTAATGGGCTAAACCATAGGTAATAACCATAATTGACATTTAAAGTTAAGTTTAAAACTGGCCTCAAAACATAGTCCTCAAATAAGTTCTTGTTCTTGTTTGCTTTTCTGTACTTTGCAACACTTTCCCATGTTGTTTATATTTGTCCTCATATGTTGATGAACCTCTGAGGCCTTACATCCATACTTTGTTGATAGCTGTAAAAAGACAAATACATTTTTTTTATGTATACCATTCCAATGTGTTTTGTTAACCCATTAAATATGCCCAAATGCACCCAATTTATTATTTTACTCTAAGTGGAGAGTCTAGCACTTTAATAGAATAAACACAGTAAAATAACAAAGTACTAAAAGTAGGGCACATTGCTTCTAAATATGCCACACAGCAGCTTTTTCAGTTAATTATTAACCTTTCAATGACCAACATTCATTTTGATGAGTAAAATCATCTGATAAATATCAAAGTACTGAAAGTGGGGATTGAGTGTTAAGCCTAGTTTCCATTTGGTCGTTAGTTGTCGCTGGCACGACAAGTGGCTGATGTAATAGAGTGTCAACAAAAAACTCTGCAATCATTAAGACTGATTTGCATATCACACAAACAGACTATATAGACTATTATATTAGACTATTTCACATCTACCGCTTGTCGTGCCAGCGACAACTAACGACCAAATGGAAACTAGGCTTTAGGGTGAATTACATCTAAATAAGCATCTAAATAGGGTGAATTACATCTATAAGCCAAATAATGCAAAATAGTCTGGTATTAACAGGGCAAAATATTGAGCTTTGAAATAGAGCACATTAGTGTGAATTTGTGAATTGGGTCTTAATGAGTTTACACAAAACACAGGGAGACAGCAAGGTAACCTATCAAAGTTGTCCACTCTCTTTCAAGTAAAATGATCTGGTGTTAGACAAGGTAAAATAAAAAAAGTACTGAAAGTTGAGTACATTCATCTTAACAAGTTAGCATGAAATGTAAGCTAGCAGAGAGTCTGGTTAATTTGAATACCATCACATAGTTATGTTTAATTAATAGAAAAACATTGGATAATTTTCCTGGCATTACACTAAAGCATGTCTAAAGGCTAACAGATTTTAATACATTGACTGGTGCAAGATCTCTCAAAATGAAAATTTTTTAATTTAAACAAAACATATGAATAAATACTGCTGCTGATTTGAGCAAGTAGTTAAATTTTCTATAGGCATGCATTAAATATGGCTGACAATTTACAATTAATCTGGCATATACAGTTGGCACTTGGGATATACAAATATATTAATAAACATGGATAAGTCTGATTCAAAGATAAAACTTTTATAGTAGATTTGTTGAAGTATAAATGCTATAAATATATTTATATCGGCATTCTAATTCCGTTTATATTGTCGCGGCAAATTCAAATTTTATCGAACCACATGCTCGAATTTCACAAATGAAGATTGGAGGTATTTCCTCTATAATTTGCTTTATTATAAATAAAATATAAACTTATTCTTACCTGAACATTATGCAAACATCCCTGATGTATTACTAGTGAAAATCCAGTTGAATCCCATCAAAAATAGTTCTATTTTGCACATAAACCATTGACAAACACTGACTTGAAAAAATGTCGGAGGTGTGATGATCTATCCCTTGATGCTTTGCGCGCGTGGCAAGAAAACTAGACACCAGTCTGTCAGTCGCGCACATTGCGGTAATTTTCATTTAATCTTAGAAAATAAATAGTCCCAGTATTAAATTCTCTATTAATAAATGTCTATGAGTAAAATCCGATATAGGAATAGTGTAGTTGTATAAGAAATTAAAATTCCTATAAGAATTCTTATAGGATATGATAATGGTGAAAAAATTCCTTAAGAAATAAAAATTCCTGTAGGAAGGAGTTATTTCGTAAATTATATTTATCTGGGGCCGGTTGTATCAAGCCCGTTTAGCTTAAACGGTGTATAAGTCAAAATTAAATAACACTCTTATATTTTTCGTGAATCAGTCAACTTAAATATTCTGCACTGAATATATAGTTGTAAACATTATCGTTCTATTAAGGTTCAAAACTTTTAGTTTCGTTGTTTAATGAATCTATAGACTTGCTTTCTATTTTGAGCTTAACCACCGTTTAAGCTAAACGGGCTTGATACAACCGGCCCCTGTATATTTTTTTATATAAGTAAAGTTCTTATACCCATGCATGTATCAGGCCATAGTGGTATAGGCTATGAATTTTTCCCACCATTTTCCAATTCTATAAGAATTCCTATAGGAATTTTTATTTCCTATAGGATTTTTTTTTCACCATTTTCAAATCCTATAGGAATTTTCATTTCCTATAGGAATTCCTATAGCCATTTTCCAATCCTATAGGAATTCCTATAGGAATATTTTTTCCTATAGGAATTTTTTCACCATTTTCAATTCCTATAGGAATTCCTATAGGAATTTTCAATGCCAATAGGAATTCCTATAGGAAATTTTAAATTCCTATAGGAATTCCTATAGGAAATTTTAATTCCTATAGGAATTCCTATAGGAATTTTCAATGCCTATAGGAATTCCTATAGGAAATTTCAATTCCTATAGGAAATTTCAATTCTTATAGGAATTCCTATAGGAATTTTTTTTACCATTTTCAATTCCTATAGGAATTCCTATAGGATTTTCAATTCATATAGGAATTCCTATAGGAATTTTCAATTCCTATAGGAATTCCTATAGGAATTTTGATTTCCTATAGGAATTCCTATAGGAAATTTTCGTAAGGGTTCCCATTGAGTCACATTGCGCCCTGTGAATACAATAGTACTCTCGGTTGGCCCAAAACCAACCTAGATAGAAAGAGTACCATACTATTTGCTTGGCCTGTTGGGCCAGTGAACTTGGGCCATTGAACTTGGGCCTTGGAACTTTACCCTTGAATTGTGCTTTAATGTTTTGACCTCAATTTTTAATTACAATTTAAAATTCAGCCATTTTCAGTCTCACAGATCAAATGGCAGATATGTTTAATATGTTTGTTTCAAAATCAAATTTTGTGCACCAATGTGTTGTGGGTGTGTTGTGGGGCAAATGTTATATGCAATGTACCTCTTCCAATTGTTTTGCGGCAACAACCTCACACAGTTCTTTCAAAACACGAGCACGCGACGACTGACTGTTGCCTGATTCTGGGTGGACTTCCTACAACATAATTAAATAAATGTATTTATCAATGAGAAATCCATGAGAATTCATCCTACGTGAGTAGAATTGAGGTATCAGTTTACCATCACCTGCCCGCGTGTGTTATTCGAAATGAAATTTTCATTTTATGAAACGGTCCGAGTCAAAGACATAGCTGATATCTCAGAAGCTTATAGGCAAAACCCTCAAGAATTGTTAAAATTTTCTTGAAGATTTGATGTATATTTGAAAGTTTCGATGCGTAAAATTAAAAATAATGACAAATAATGAAAATAATTAAGAATAATGAAAAATTCTTGCGGTAGTTGCAAGCACATGCGGGCGGTGGACGCTAAACAGAATCTACAGTTCCATTGGCCTTAGGCCATGGGAATGAAAGTCATAGATTTGCGTCCGGATAATTTTGAAAAAACATGCGGGTTTTTTTCATTATTCATTATTCATTATTCATTATTTTTTTACCATCCTTTTGGGTGGTAAATCAAAACACGAATTACCGTTTACGCCACGGAATTACATATATCTCGAGCTCACGCAGTTGCAGTACTGAAGATCTGTGTGCCAATTTCGCCATTTCGGTGAATATAATTTGGAATTTCATAGAATGTGGATACTGAGGACAAACACACTGCAATATGTTCATTTTATTGTAATCAATACACAATTTTATTGCTAATTTTATTGAGTTTTGCTTTATTTGTGGAAATAATGAATTTTTTTGTAAATAATGAAAATTTTAGGCGGTAGCTTTTCAGGCATGCGGGCGGTGGACGTAAATCTATGACTTTCATTCCCATGGCCTTAGGTAGGTTCAACATGATTTGGCAGTGCACAATTTGGGACATTAATTTGCCAACTAAAGTCCTAAAGATGTCATGGACTCATGGTATTGATTAACTCTGCTGTTGGGCCCCAAGGTGAAGGAATTTGAAATTTAGACAGCCCAAGAGTGTTGTAAATTGTTTCATGTTTTTGTTTCGCATTTTATGGAAATTTCAAATTAGTATTGTGTACTGTTAAAAACTGACCGAATTGTCTGAATACAATAATATATATATAACACATTGAGGCGTGTTGTTTAGGATGGAATGTTTTATAATCTGACAGTACGTCAGAGTCACACAGCTGACAGTGTCACAGAGTGTTATGACACCAGTGGTCTTATGGTCCAATACTTTGTACTGACCTGTGAAAAATTGTTAATAGTATGCCTTCCTGCAAGCAGTTATCATACCTGTATCGTTAATCTAATCCTTACCTTAAGAAGTTCATCACATTCGACAGGTTCTTCGACAACAATTGGCGGGAGCTGTGGGGAAAGTGAACTACTTGTGTCCCGTTTCAACCCCAAAAGTTGCTTCAAACGTGACCGAAATTTATCTGGCGGGCGTGCCATTGCGAGAAGAGAACCATACGCACAAATATTCGCCTAAATAAAACAAAATTTCCATAAAGTTTTCGAGTTTTAGCTCGTTGAAATTGCAAACTTTTTCTCAATTTTTGTCCAAAGTTTTTCCACCATGTTTTTTGTCTTGACTGTACTTTTAGACAGCGGAATTTTATCTCGTGCTGCCACTTTTAAATTTCTAAGATTTCTTTAGATTTCTAAGATTTTTTTAGATTTCTAAGATTTCTAACAGATTTCTAAAAAATTTCTAGAATTAATAGATTTCTATATAGCTCAGTGATTTCTATCGAGATCTCAAGAAAAATCTTAAAAAATCCAGAAAAATGAATGATGGAAACTCTACTTTTCAAATTTAAAAGAAATTGGAAATTTAAAAGTTCTTAATTTAAGAGTTATTGCAGATTTAAGAGTTCTTTTGCATTTACTGTAAGACAATAACATTTTCGCTTTATATGCACTTTGATAAAAATTTGAAAGAGGAGCTGGTGATTCTTAAGAATGTTGACTGAATTGAATGTCTAATACTTTCGTTTATGTGAATAAAGGGACAGAAAACGTTACGTGACATTTCGATATGGTTGAAGTAAGGGTTTTTTGGTGGTTGAAAAGTTGGTTGGACCAAGTTCACATCTATTGTTAAATTTATAAACATGTCGTTCGCGAACAAAGCATATGATTGGCCACTACGTTGCCAATAGTGGTGTTTGACCAATCGCTACTCATTGCGAAAAACATTTCTCTTCGGTGCCACCACTCACATTAAGGAAAGCCCGTTCACATGTTGGTGACGACCCAATAGCGACACATTTTACTTAACCAAAAAAACCTACCCCACATAAAGTAGCCAATCTGAAAACTGTGATATCTCAAACCCTTTCCCTAATAAAAAGAACGATATATTCAGGACATTCAGGACAGTCACATTTAACTAATTGCTGCCATGTTTTATTTACTGGTGTTATATCAGGGATTTATACAACACTTTTCTATAACCGGTGTACGGTAGCAAAAAATCTTCAAGTGAATATTGAAACTTCCGTAACTATATGTATATGTATATATATATATATATATTTCACAATATACTTTGACGAAATGGTGGTAAATGTGAATTAACTGTAAAAGGACGGAAGTACTTGATCGTTGAATATATTCTTCAACCAGTTTAAAAACGGTTATGTCTGCATGCTGGAAATGTTGTTATAAAGGTAGTAGACTAAAATGCTTGTATTAATCCCTGTATGCATGTCAAATCGTTTGTTAACGCGTTTGTTCGACATTTTTATTTGTCGACTCATTAAACAACTCGTCGACTAACACGAATCAACATTTCCAACTGTTGACAAGTAGGATTTGAAAAACAAATTTTGAGACTACTGGAAAACAGATCTTGACTTGAGACTACTGAAAAACAAGTTTTTAGACTACAGAGAATGGCCAAGGCAGAATCTAACAAACAATCTTGATATCTTGGGGAATATTAAACCAAGGTGTGTGCCTACATTTGTATGATGAAAATTAAAATTCCAAACTAAAACGGAAGTATCGGTAAACTTACAATCATAAACTGTGACACATTCATAAACCTAGGAATAAACGATTTATCTCCTTTGAACATCCTTAGCATGTTATTCTTGGCGAAAATAGAAAAAGAGACCGTATAAAATTATAAAAGAAAAATTCAATGATGTTTATTATAAAGTCTAGTTTATACGAACAATCTTCTTTTGGCAAATTTAGCCTTTCTCACGATGACGAATATCCGCCATTCTTGGGTTGCATCCAATTCTCGTTAACCAATGCAGACAATTAAAACAATGTGAAAAGCAATTTTTCAAAATAAACTAACCATTTACAAAGCGAATTTACCATCATTCGTCCAAAAAATTATAAAAAGTCGCTGTTATGTGGACTTATCTCGCAGACTTTGGATGAAATGCCACCCAAAAATGGCGGCGTGAGAAAGGCTAATTGAACATGCTCGTGTACATTAAAGACATTAAACATAGTAAATGATTTTCGTTTGACAACTGACAAGTTTCCTTTGGTAAGTTGTATTTGCCATTGTAAACACTGAACAATTCTTTACTTGTCACATTTTTCTTGGCATGTCATTTACACGGGCAATTTTAGCGACATGACAGCTTTAGTTTGAACAAAGGAACTTGTTGAAGAGCTGGCATGCAAGTTTTTCAACAAGTGCGCTTGTCAATAAAAACTTTGCGATATTTTCTAATTTACACCAGCAAATAAAAATTTTCAAAGTGAAACTTGCAAAATATGACTTGCTCATGTAAACTAGGCTTTGTAAAAAGTCCAGTTTCTTAAACGATGCACAGTATATGAGCTAATTTTCGACGAATACTTCATGAAGTTATATATGAAGTTATACGACACACTAGGAAAACTTGTCAAGTAAACTTATCAAGGAAAACTCGTCAAGAACACTTGTAAAGGAATACTAGTAAAGGAAACTTGTCAAGGAAAATCTGTCAAAGAACTTGTCAAGGAAAACATAGGGGTGCGGGAATTTAAACATACATATTGTTCAAATTTGAGTCATGCAGTTTTGTTTGATGTGCCGCGGTGATTAAATCGCGTACTTACTACAAACAATTACCCTAAGGAGTCATTAACTGTCCCTGGGATATAATATATAGAGAATAATACATGGGAGCGCGGAAATACCAGATTTATCTCGAGTGTTGAACATGATACCTCACGAGTGAGCGCAGCGAACGAGTGCCGGAGATGCATGTTCAACACGAGAAATAAATCTGGTATTTCCAAGCACCCATGTATTTTTCTGTTTATTATATAAACAAAATTCAGTGAAAAACAATAAAACGTCCGGGCTATGCGTTTTACAACAAATGACATTTTCACACGTAAAAACATCGTATTTTTTACGTGTGTTTAAATACGATTTTTCTCAGTGGCACATAACACTTATGTTTATATAATAAATATTGTTACCGCTTATCTATCGAGATAATATATATTATAACGAATTCATGATTGCCTAAAGGCGCAATTCCAGTCCTCGCACGAAGCTCCTCGCAGGCATCTAATTAAAATTAACTCTTAAGCATTGTGATTGGATGAAAGAGCTCATGCATGCACTCGCAGCGAGGAGCTTCGTGCGAGGACTGGAATTGCGCCCTAAAGAGGCAATTACAATGTCAAGCACCTCAACTCGTTCAACACTTGATAACGTGTCTGGGCTAAAAAAGACAACAGCCATGCCTGGGCTCTGTCAAACTCTACCATCCAAACTCTACCATCAGCTGAACGTATCTATCATCTCATGATCCCAACTATCATCCTGTGATCCCAACTATCATCCTGTGACCCCAACTATCATCCTGTGATCCCAACTATCATCCCAGGTTAGAGTACAGGGAACTAAGTGATTTAGTCACTTTGGCGCTGCGCGTCTCACTTAGTTTCCGAGCTCGGGGAAAATAACTCTTACTTATGATTTTCCATGAAACGTATAAGAGAGATAACAGAGAATATGGCAGCAAGAATAAAAGCACCGATGAACGAACCTAAACAAAAAAACGTTATAAAATGTATAAGCCTCGGCAGGGTTGAGAAATATGTTGCATTTTCAAAAGAACATATTTATAACAACCGACTTCAGTATAAAGACATCGGCAATAAAATTTCTAGCTGGTCTTGTTAGAAAGATCGAGCTACTAGGGGCTTCGGTGACAAAACCGTCAGAGTAAGCGCCTATCACTCTGAGAACGTGTGTTTGATTCGCGCCGTGGATTCATGATAACGCTCTACTGAAAATCCACAGTAAGCCGGAGTGAACCCACAAGGAATGTTGAGGATGGGGGGATAAACACCACCCTTCCACCGCAGGGCTGTGGAAGAAATCACCATAGAGAAGGACATATTTCCAAGAACATTCAACAGGGGTGTTTTTTTTTTGGGGGGGGGGGAGATTGAAAGGTCATAAGATAAACAACACATAGGGTTTTACAAGTTATTTTCTACTAGATAAACAAACTTTTGCTGCCGGTATCCTTTAAATATAATACAGAAAAACATAAAATAGATATTCTAAGACAACTAACCAGCTAACCCCCGTCGACCCTTGGTTAAAGGAGAATCAGCAACTTTATTAAGTTCGTCCAGGTACAAACTTGCAAAATACACACCAGCTAGTGAGATCTATAAGGGAAAAACTAATATTACAAATTTAACAAATACAATAATCAACTAATAACAAACAACACATGAAAATAACAACAGTACGTCTTTTAACATGCAGCACGAGATTGGAATACTAAGACTACGAACAGAGTTACACTTTGGACAAATGGTTTTGTACGAACGAGGATCGTTGACATTGTAACAAGTTCTTAATGACATAGAGTAATAATTAACAATGACAGTTTTAAATGTAGAGAGGCCACATGTGTCCAGTTTTAGTTGATCGGCGAGAAGGTTACAGATCCGAGTTGATCGGATAAAGAAGGATCTTTGATAGGTGTAAGTCTTGCATTTTGGAATGACATATTTGGTGGAAGTACTGGTGGAAGATCTGGTTTGTCTGGACGTGCGGATGGTTGGAAGGAGAGATGCATTTATGTGTACAAGTCCATGGGTTATGCAAGCATAAGTTGGCAAGTAGTTCATTACTTCACATTTATTATTCGTAAACAAACAACGAAGATTTCATTTCACATAAATTATCGTATCAAAACACCCAGAAATTATGGGTGTCTGTGACCAGCTGATCCCAGGGCTGTTTTCGCCGACCATCAGCCGTGGAGGCAAAATGCCCTGGGGACGAGGTCGAAATTATGCCTAACATTGTCCTTATAATCGATCATAACATTCTTATATCGAAATTATCTAACTATGGCATAATGAATCCACATATTGTAAACTGGATCTGTGACTTTTTAAGCAACAGATCACAGAGAGTTAAGCTGGCCAACGACTGTCTCTCCGAATGGAAATCAGTACCTACTGGCGTCCCGCAAGGGACCAAATTAGGTCCCTAGCTTTTTCTAATGATTGAGGACCTAGAAATTTTATCATCGGACGGTATAGTCAAATTTGTTGATGACACGGCGGCGTACGAGATTATTCCCAGAGTTCAATCCAGCTCAGCACAAAAACTTGTGGACGAAGTTGCCACTTGGTCATCTATTAACAAATTTCAACTACACCCAAACGACGATCTTCTGACTGATTCACTTATTATTGAAACAGTTAACTCACTTAAACTCCTTGCAGTAACACTCAGTAAAGACTTAAGATGAAATATACACATTGATTCATTAATCAAGAAAACATCTAAAAAATTGTATTTTATCTCTCAACTAAAACAGGCCAAAGTGTCTCCTGAAGACCTGATCAAGTTTTATGTTGCTTGTATACGTTCTGTTCTCCTTTACGCTTGTCAAGTTTATCACTATAACGTTCCTGAGTATCTAAATAAGTCTTTAGAACGAATCCAAAAGCGGGCGATGAAGATCATTTACAGATATGATACCTCGTACAATTCCGCCTTCGAGCAAGCGGAACGTAAGACTTTTACTATTTCAGGAACGTAAGACTTTTACTATTCCAATATGTTAAACCAATCGACTTAAAAAATCCTTTTTAATATCTAGCTCTCTTCACTACAACAATATTCTTAATAACTCTATAATTATGAATAAATATTAAATAGTAGATTATATTAAATTACCTTTGTAAATAATCTAATACCTTAATAATTCAGCTTACTAGCTGCAAAAAGGTTTTCATCAAACAATCTATCTATCTATCTATCTATCTATCTATCTATCTATCTATCTATCTATCTGTCTGTCTGTCCGTCCGTCCGTCCGTCCGTCCGTCCGTCCGTCCGTCCGTCCGTCCGTCCGTCCGTCCGTCCGTCCGTCCGTCCGTCCGTCCGTCCGTCCGTCCGTCCGTCCGTCCGTCCGTCTATCTACAGAGCGTTTCCGTGTGACGTTACGGCCGCCATATTGGTGTTGCTGAACAAAATAATTTTAATTAGATCCTTTTGCCAGAATTACAGTTACTAAAGTAATATTTCGAATCCGACTATGAGGAGGACGCGCTTACCTAAGCCTAGTTTTCGAGTGTAAGCCTAGTCAAGGTTGTCACAGTTTATTTCCGTGAGATTTGTGACACTGTTATGACACGTTAACAGCCATACGAAATGATAGAAACCAGGCTTTATAGACTATTGTTACGAATGCACATTTTCCCGCCAAAACTACCATCCGAGACGACGTGATATTTGCAAAGATTCGTCGTCATAGAAGTGGTAAAAACTTATGATAAAAAACATCTTCTTAATATATTGCTAGCCTCTGTTATGTTGTATATTTTTTCCAGTATAATTTCATTTTATTTACTGTGATAAAAATATTTTAATGGTATTTGCCATTGTTTTAAAATAAAACTTGTTTAATGCGACGTCCGCGTCGTAAGTTCGCGTTGTAGATCTTAAGCTCGCTAATGATGATGTACAGTTGTGTGTTATTAGTGTGGGTGGATCTCAAATTTTGTTGAATATTTACGTCATCGTTTTCAAAACGTTCCGGTTACAATTCGTGCACACGTATCCAGATTCGTTGCGTTTTCACTCTGGAGACCGTTTTCAGAAGTTTGCGTTTTTGTCGGATACGCGTGAACGAAAGGCGTATTCGCAATCATATGTTTACAGTACGTGTGGACGAGGCCTAAAACTAACCCTATTTACACAATAAGAGCTAGTACACGCACACAAGTTTGATTATATTCAGACGTAATTATATGTATTATATAAAACACGCGTAAAAGTGTTTTATCATATTTAAAATGCGATTGCGCAGCACGAGAATTTTAGATATGATAAAACACGACAATTGTTTTGAATAGCTTCAAGCACGTTTACGATAGATGTCGCCGTCTCACTAGTATTCTTTATATAAAGAATACTAATTAGGATGGACTTTTATATAAAGAATACTTTTTTCAGGTATAAAGCCTCTTCATGCACGTGACATATTATGGTTGACATGATTTGCCAATAAGCTTATGAATTATTGAAGGTGTATAGCACACCGATTTAAATGTTGTATGACACTCACCATGTAAAGTAAAATAGAGCAGATCATGACCACGGCGAGAGTTTGTGTTGAAAACTCGAAATCTTCAAAAAACGTAAATATTCGGTTAGTCATGCATCTTTTTAAAATGAAAAGAATTAGATGGAAATTTCTAGTGTGAATTTTATACATTTCTTAGACCTAACCAGAAACAGCTGCGAAAAATGCAAGTATAGGTCCCTGGCAGGAATCGAACCTGCGGCCCTGCGATTCCGGTGCAGCGCTGTAACCAAGCTACAGACAGGGGCGTGGCGAACGATTCCAGATTGGGGGGGGGGGGGGGCCAT
>CACRXK020007513.1:0-22657 GCA_902702795.2 Paramuricea clavata
TAATTATATCACTATATCACTATATCTATGACTATATAAGCACGGTTAATAGACCTATAAGTCATATAATTGTATAGATAGTATAGATAATTACAGTGCATGTTCATTCAGAACGAAAGCCGTGTTTTGGCTCGTCGCAGCTAGTGAATGGGCCCCTGCAGACGTATATACTTATACGTTATTAATAATAGTTTTTAGGTCTGCTTAATGTTCCACCGGCAGCTGTAATATACCTTGAATCATTGGCAAAATACCTTCGTGATGCAAGCTCTGATGAGGACTGCAATGACGAAGTAATGGAGATCAGTTTTCCACCTATGGCTATGAACAAGACACAGAAAACGCCACCAACAAATGTATGTATAAAAATCAGAATCATATTTTGCAAAAATGTTCATTCCTAGATAATCTTTGCGTGAAATATCTGGATTGCAGTCCTTCCTTTCTTTAATAATTTTGACAATAACCAATGTTCCATTGTTTTTTGTTTCAAAATTTATAGGCTCCAGCGAAGACTAATGTTACGAACACCAGTGCTGTCAATGCTACAACACTTCCACCAACTGCCGTCAACGATACACCATCATCTTCGCCTTTGTCGTACTTCGAAGGAGGTAATGGCAAGCAAGAATTATGCCCAGGATCTGGTGTTTTTATCCCCACGATCAAGCTTCGCCAATGCCATCACAAATCAGGATCAGACTTAAAGGTGCTGTTCCATTGCTTGATAGAACACTTTTTCTCTGAGGAAACACTGGCGATGTCTGTTGCTTTTGGAAATCGGGTGCTTCCAACGGGTAAACAAGTACTAGATCCGAATATCGTTTCAGCAATCAAAGGTACTTCTAATTTAAACACGTTTAGTATATAAATTAATGTAATTAATATTAATACAAAGAACGCGCACCGAACGCGCTACAGTTCAGTCAAGATTTGAGTAATATTTCGATTTTCGGAATTTTCCTTTGTTAAATTATATTATTGTACCAAATAAATGTTATGATTTATGTCTTTAATTACTCAAGTCGGGAGTGCACTGTCAATTTCGGAATAGCTGGATGTTACCATGCCAAGATTGCACGAAATGCATCCTAATCGATACGTATACTTAATACTATTCTTTTATTTACAGGATACTTGCTGGCTTCAGCAAAAATATTCCACGTGGCCCCGTTGGAAAGCATAAAGTTGAACAAAATGTTCACAAACAAGTGTACGTGTGCACAAACAAAGCTGAAAAAGAAGTTGATGGCGTTCCCAACAAAGACAAAGTAGGATTGAAACAACCGACGCCAGTTTGTAATAAACGTTAATCAGGTCATATAATATTATACTACTGTAGCTATCCCTATGGATTACAGGCTGATGAATGATGATAAACGTAACGACATTGTCGGTTTCTTATCTTGTTTTATATACAGTATATTAAAACTGTGCGAATTTTTATAAATAATTTTTTAATAAATTGATTTTGTTGCGCTTATTAAAAGTGTATATGCTGTAAAGAGCGCGCACTAACGCGCGTTTCGACGAGAAATAGGTTATTAATAGATTCTAAGATCATTCTAGAGCTTCAAGACCTTTTAAGACTTTGCAAGACCTTTCAAGACGTTGCAAGACCTTTCAAGACGTTGCAAGATCTTTCAAGACCTTTCTAGACCTCTTTAGACTTTTCCAGATTGATTCCGAAAGGTCTCGAAAATGTCTTTTGACCTGTCAAAATAACATCACAGCGGAGACTTTTTCAAGACATTTACCTTAGGCGATCTCAAGGTCTTTTCAAGACCTTTTAAATACAATTTTCAAGATCTTTTCAAGACCTTTTTAAGACTTTAAAAGGTCTAGCGTTTTCTTACGGGCAATTTCAATCAATCCTGCCCAAATTCACAGAAATCGATAAATAAATATGTATCCACAATATTTTAGGAAATAAAGTGTACAGAATCACTGGTTTTGGTAAACTAGAGCGTCAAACCATCAGGCTTTCCAAAAAATATATCAGTGGGGTTTCAGCATGGATGTCTCCCTTCTTGCAAATGCAGATGAATTTGGAAATGTATAGTCTGTGATGAACATTGAGAACACACTTATTAACATCTAGTAAAAAAATGGCATTTTATTAATAGCTTAATAAAATGTTTCTCACACTCATGTTAATTTCTTCATATAAACATATTCCATCATCTGCTAAATGATTAATCACATTAACTAAAACATTGTAGTCATTATCTGAAAGCTCAACAGTTGACCTTGGTACCTGGACATCATTTCATATTTTGAAGTTCAGGCAATGGCCTATCATCAATGCCATAATGGAAGAAGTTGACATTGTCTGGATCTATCAATTCCTGTACCATTATGTAATCAGAGTTTGTAACCTGATAAAATCTTTGGTCTACTTTTGCAACAGGGTACGATTTCCTTCACTTGACAATGGGTGGTTGTTCCATTGGCTCACAAAATGACTCAATGCCATATTAATGCAAGGTATGTGGGTAAAGTGCAATTCATACATATTAATCTCATCATTTGGATCAAGTAAATGTATGGATTTGAGGTAAGAGATTTCTGTAGTATGATGATACAAATGAAAACATGTCATGCCATAAGCGTTATATTGTTTGATTGATGTCCAATTCGCAGGGAAAAAAGTGTGTAGCAAACAGGCCGGTCATTTCTCATTGTTTAACTGACCCACACTCAAGTAACCACGAAGACTTGCAAATGTTGCTTTCTGAGTCAAAAAATGCAATCTGAACAACATTTTTCATTAAGGCAAAGGGTGCTTTGCCACCGGACAAAAGGGCACTTTATGTGTCTTCTAAAAACTGGGGGGCCTTGCCCCCCCAGGTCCTACAACCCTGGCACAGACTGGCCTGTAATGACTGTGTTTGCAGATGGACAATATCTGTGTAGCATTTTTCTTGCAACAGCAATATTCAGATTCTTTGTGGGTAATAAAATACACGAGTAGCTGCTTGGAACAAGTTTAATACTGTATATGACTTGTTGTTGGTAGATGCTTTCAGAAAGAACAACAGCCCTGGAAAACCCATCGATCGCTCCATGAATAACAATTCACCATGTTATTAACTTATGATCTCCATCTAAATGCCTGTCAAAAAACACATTAACAAACAAATAAAAAAATAAATCAAATCTTGGGATTGTTCAGCACAGTTGTTCAGCATATTCTTAGCAAAAGTACGGTAGCCCACAAGGGTCACAGCAAATTCACTAAATTTGTGGCACAATCATCCTAATTTAGGGCAAAATTGTGCTAATTTGCAGCACAACCATGCTATTTTACTGCAAAACCATGCTAAATTTCACAGCAAAATCTCCCTAAATTTCACAGCAAAACCACAAAGTGAAACAGCGGAAGTGATACTCATGGCAGAAGTAAAAACACATGGGGGGAGTAAAAATGGTAGTTATAAGAAAACAAAAATGGTAGTTATAAGAAAACATGGATGACGATGAAAAAATCGAATACTTGTTTTGCAAACGATATACTTGTGAAGAAATTGTTGGATTGCTGTTAATGGATTTTGGAATTCAAATGAGTGCAAGTACGATTTTTTTTCTGTGTTGGTGTTATGTACTCAGGTGAATATGATATTTGTGATGTTACTCTGAGTGTGTATCCACACCGGGCGAGCTTGAAAAATATGCCCAGCCATGGTGGGATTCGAACCTACGACCTTTGGAATACTAGCCCAATGCTCTTCCAACTGAGCTACGCGGTCAGGACGGTTCGAGTAAGTGATATTTCGGAACAGAATCTAGTTCCTTCGATACCAGTGTAATCTTGTAATATGATTTTTTTTCTGTGTTGGTGTTATGTACTCAGGTGTATGATATTTGTGATGTTACTCTGAGTGTGTATCCATACATTTATTACAGATAAAAATGTGGCAAACATAACAGGCTATATTTACAAATAACATACTAATTTAGGCTATTTATCTTTTTAACTTATGACATTTTTCATTGTTCTCAGTTTAAGAAATGTTTCTTATTATTTTAGACAAAATTTTACTATATTATATTACCTATACTATGTATTTAAAAAATAGAAAATTCTGTATGCACTACATAAGTTTTATATTCTGTCATTCTTATACATGACTGGTTAGTTCTGATTGCACAGCAATGTGTTGTGGCGAATAGAGTTTCTCACAAAGCCGTATTATAACACTTTCCACTTCACAATCAATACTGTATTATGATCTAACAAACCATTTGTTCAAGTCCATTGATTTCTTCATGTACATTTAATACTGCTCCAAGCACAGCATGCAAATGCCACCAGAGATTCATCATATTGGAATCTGTAAAAGGAAAACTTTATGTATTGAAAATATAATCATAATTAGTAAATTATACCCTATAAAAAAACTAGAACAATGGACTTGCTTCCTAAACTGAGACACTCCTAATTAATATTTAACAATTATATATTGAATGAGGTTGAGCACGATATGAAGAATTATCAAGCCCAAAGTTTGCCGAACGTTATCAACCGAAGGCTGAGGTTGATAACGGCAAACTGAGGGCTTGATAATTCTTCATACTGTGCGGAAACCAAATTCAATAATTGTTTTATTATTTATTTTAAAAATTCAAAACAAACGGAAGCCATTTGTATTTTATTTGTATTATGCAGGTATCAGCGGCTTTCCCGGGGGGTCGACCCCCGGGCAACTCACGGGCAACCCCCGGGCATGGCACAGGATTTGTTTTAAAATCACGTCCGGGAGACCGGGGGTTTAGCCTACATTTATATTTTGCAAATTAACCCCGGGGACAAACCCCCGGGATTTGCAAAAGGAATGCTGCTATATCGGTCAGCGGTGATTCGTCAAAAAATGCTTATTTATGAAGACAGGAACACGCTTCGAGGCACACGAACAATATATTAGGTGAGTGTAATTTAATCCTTTTATTTATAAATGAATAATTAGTCATCCATCCTCAATAAAAGTTGGAAACACCAGAATAATTGCTTGAAACTATAAAGGACACATTTAAACGTTTTGTATCAGATACTGATTTATTAAATAGGCTAAAATAGCGAACGTAATGAGAAACGTCCTATATAAAATTGTGTATGAATTTTCGTTCCAAAATATTTTCTCTACGCTTCATTGTTTATCGAACGAGATACCCAAAAATATGTTGATATGTATGTTAACTTACTACAAATTTCTGTCACGATTTTGGCTTAAAGAAATCCATGCAATCAGCAATACTGTCAGCTGATGCGAAAATTTATTGTATTTCATTTAATATTGACAATTTTATATTTTATAAAGGATCATGGATTGGAAAATTTTTTTTCTGGCTTTGTTTGATGGGGACATTGGAAATGCGTATGCCAAAATATTTGAAGAAAACAGGTATGTTTTAAGTATTTTTCTGGGAATGTTGGTGCAGGTGGAATTCTCATATTAATAGAACTACAAATACTGTAGTTCACTGGATTTTTTCATGTACATGTATTACCACCTGGAATTTGCCTCAATATGCTTTCAAAATGCACTATTAAATCTTATTAAATATTAAAGGCTGCATGAGTACAGAAATGTATAAAATGCAAAAAACTTAAATTGTGATTTTATTTTGTTCTTGGGCTTGTTCATATGTGCCCATTTGACTGATATTTTGTATCCATATCACTGGCCGTTTAATACTAGAGACGCATTATGCGTCTGGACATACTTGGGCAAGCATTTATTGTTCGTCTGATTATGCGTCCTCAGTATAAAGACAGGCACAAGATACATTATGGGTAGAGACGAACTATGTTCAATTCTTCGTCTTAAGAGACGCACAACCGATGATAGTTCGTATAGACGCATAATGCGTCTTGTGCCTGTCTTTATACTGAGGACGCATAACTAGACGAACAATAAATGCTGATAGTTTGTCTGATTATTCGTCCCGTCTTTACACTAGACGAATAATATCGAAGAAGGTTGCGTGCAGACGGCGCATATTAAATGCATCTCTAGTACAAAAACGGCCACTGTTTTTGGGACAAAATTATGTAAACATGTCTACTGGGTACTTTGGCGATATTCTATTGGCTTAGGTCTACTGGCTATATACTATCAACTATGCTGTTCAATACTGTACTATATTATAGGTTGAAATCTCTAAAAATCTAACCCAGCCCCGGTAGGATATGAAGCATTCATATGGAAAATATTTATATCTCACAGCTTGATTGAGATTCTGCCTTGCCATCCGCAAGGTAAGATCCTTGCCTGCTTGACTTGCTTATATGCATATTTAACGAAAGGCATGCAGATCTCACTTGGTGAGTTTCCTGGTTAGGTGGACTCATATAAACAGGCTCTTAATTAATAATACATGATGGTATAAATATATGTTAAATAATTCATATTAATCAGTAATCATATTTTCCATTTGTAGGATAAAGCAAGAGCACCTACCACATTTAACCAAAGAGTGGCTTCGGGAAATGGGCATTTCTGCTATTGGTGATATCATGACTATATTGACAAGTGCTAAAAAGGCAGGTTTATAGTGCAACTAGATTAAATTTATGCGTTCCTATCTAGCCTTTATAATTCAGAAGTTAAGATGAATGAGTTACTCTGTTAGTTGCTTTGCAAAGTTACTGTAGTTACTCTTCCTTGTTTTTTGTGTAGATTGAATACAGTACAGTAGGGTGCATATCAGCCATCAGGGCGCATTGCCACTTAAAGGGTTAACAGGGTGCACTGGCAGATAGTTTGATTAATCCATTGAGTGGCAGCATTCTCCCACTGACGAGTAAAATCGTCCAGCATTAGACAGAGTAAAATAATAAAGTAGGGTGCATTGCCACCTAAAAGATTTATAATAAAATTTTAGTAATTTTTGTTAGACCTGTTTGCAAATAAATATATTAATCTCATAATTATTTTCACCATTATAATTGAACTTTCCCTTAGGTACCACATGGCAATGATAATGAAATAAATCAGGTGAGATATAAAAAATATTAAGATTACGTGCCATATATAATGACAATTAATGACCATGGTAGTGATGGCAATAATAAGGATCGAGACTTTGCTATATAAAACTAGTACAATACGTATTCTGTTTATCTTTGTTAAATTTTGTTTATCTTTGTATTTTGCATTTTATAGCCCTGCAAAATAATCGAAGGGACTAAAAAAAATTTTAAAAGATTTAAACAGAAAACCCTGGTGTTTTCAGGGGAAAGTGGAAAAGTGGAAATGTGGAAATTGGACCAGCAGTTTCAGTGAGTGCAGTATTTAATTTAATTTCAAAAACACTTAAATGTATGCATACATCTGTAAGTCAATAATTTGAAACATCTTCAAACATTCTATACCGCATGCTTAGCAGTCATTTAGGTACAAGTCATGGTTCCATTTATTTTTCATCATCTTATTGCCTGTATGAGGTAGAAATTAAATCTTGAGTATTTGTAATTCATAAAGCTTGTTACAAATACTGGATAAAATATAATAACGATTGAAAGTCTGTTTGCAGAGATAGTGTGAACAGTGGCGTAACAGAGGAAGATGGGGCCCTTAAGCAGTGGTGTGGGGCCCCCGGCCGGCCTGTTGAATGTTGTCCTTGTTTGACTGAGATATTATATTTATATTGAATATTTATAGAATGTTCTGGAAAATTTTGCATCTATAACAACAACAACAACAGTTTCCAACACATGTAACAACTAATAAAATAAGTAACTTTTGTTTTATTTGAGATGGAGTAAAATCAGCTACCGTTATCGTTGTCGATTATTTAGCATTATTAATTTTGCATTTTCCCATTGATTCTTAAATTAACCTGCATTTTTTATGTTTTCTAATTTTCTGGGCGATAGGCCGTGACTGATGGGGGTGTCTTAGGGCCTAACTGTCAGTGGCCCTAACTAACCCTACCCAATTAGCATTACACTGCTGAATGTGACTGTTACATCAGGGATATACTGTCTAGTTAATGGGTTTACCCAGATCATATTTTGCTTTACAAGCTCCACATCATACGAGTATATCATATTAATAGTATAGAATGTTAAATTAATATATCTACTAGTTATAGCTTGGTTGAAGTTACAGAGCACTATTAAAATAACACCATCAAGATTATATGCCAAATTTGAAGTAAATCAAAAGTAAAATCTCAAGCAGTAAAGCAGTGTTCAACATACTAAATTTTCTACTATGCAGTTGTTGCAGCTATCTGACTTACCTTGCATCTGGCCAAACACAGTAGGACACACCCCAATAAATCTCTTGAACTTGTACCATTGTGGTAAATATTTACAGTAATTTCCTATTCTGTTAGGATTCACAGGAAAATGCTAATGCACTTAAGGCTAATGTAAGTGTGGAAAGAGAGGTCTTGGAACAAGAAAGCAGAATTTATGGGCGCTCGCAGTCTCGGCCGCTTTCAAAATACGAAGATACAATTAATGCGTGTGCTTTGATCTGTTGTGAACAAGATGCAACCCTTTTAAAAAACAGAAATAGACTGTTTAAATTGGCGAAGGAAAAAGCTGATTCTGAGGGTTACCAGTACAAGAAACGAAAGTCTCGATCCAAAGTGTTTGGTGATGGAAAAGAAACCAAAAATCCTAAACGTCTGAAATTGGTCACTGAAGAGCGTCAAAAGAGACAGTCACAGTTGGCTGAGGATATTAAAAGTTCTACTGATACAATGAAGTTGCTAGAACTACAAAGAGAAAAGTTTGTTAATGCAGAAAAATACCTTCAAGCTGCTGAGATGGTTACACAGATTTCAGAATGCAGAACAAAGCTGAGGGGATTTCAAGCCGAGCTTACAAAGCTCCAGAAGGCTGATGGTCATTCCAAGAAGTACCATAAGGGAAAACGAGCCATTTCTTCATCTAAAGTGTCCCCTTTAACCCGTGCAACTACAAGAACAAGTAGTTCTACAAGTACTGAGTTCGAGAGCGATGTTTTCATACAAGATGGTTTACATGAAAGAATTGAAGAGCCGATTGAGATAGAGAGTGCCTCCATTTCCGTCGCCAGAAAAGGTGAAATGCGTTTAGATATGTTTTCTGTTAGTTCATCTAACGCATCTCCTGTGGCAAGTGTAGATAGTAAATCATCTCATTCAACCTCTGAGCTCGAAAGCGGCATTAACATACAGAAAGGTTTACATGAAAGCGAAGATTGCATTGAAGTTCCTCCATTACTGTCGCGAAGAAAGGTGAACAGAGTATAGATACGTCCGCCATTATTCCATCAAAAGAATCTCTTATATCCAGCGAACCCTGCAAATTAAGTAGTTGTAATGAACTTGAAGTACAAGAAATTGTTCATGAAAAAAGTGAAGAGCAGTGTGGTTTCAAACAAACCAGCCAGAGTCAAGATGATCATAATACTGGTACACATTTTCCATGAGCCCCGCAGATTATGTAGAATTTTCTGTGGGGCACATAGAAACACTTACGCTGCGTTACAACAAATATTTATCATGCAGTCTTTCTAATGTTTCTATTAAGAACGGACTTTATTGTAGCCTGATAACTGACTTATCCTTAAACGAGTTTATGATAGCACGAAACTGTCACTGGGAAAAAAATCATTTGGTTTCATGTATTGAATGCGGAAGGCTTATTTCAGCAGCAAAACAAATAAACGACAGTGGCATTGTCCCTCTTAAGACCCTGCTTACATCTCACTTCCTTGCCCCAAATGCAAAGTACAAATCAGATAAAGCGATTAGAAGAATATTACAATTACCTGTAGTAATTTTTCCAGTAGAAATACAAAGAGGCCAGAAAAAGTTGTTGGTGACAGAGCAACATACAACAGTAAATTATGAAAAAGTTGGGGATTTCCTTAAGACACTGTTAGAGTCTAAGCCCAATACTGCTCAAATCCCAAGCATATCAAAAGAAACATTAAAGGTTATCTGTGATCTTGCTTCATCTGAGAAAGACAAAAGGCTCATAAAGTACGCAGTTTGTCAGAGCAGTAACATTTCCGCAGAAACCGCTAAGAAGACGTATGGTATATCAGATTTAAAATATTTAAAGGACAACGTTGAAGATGTGATAGAACAGGCATTAGAGATTCGTAAAGCTGTAGACCTTTTGTCAAATGTAAAAGAAGCGTGTATCCTAGAAGAACTTGGTGTACATATTGACCCCAACACTGACAGTGATGAGTCTGAATCAACTGAAGGTGAGACAAGTGAAAGTAATGATAACGATAGCTGTGATGACATGGAAAGTGTAAAGGACCGTCAAGTTTCTAACAATCCTACTGGAAGGAGCTGACTTAGTTTCTACTCTACCACCTAATGAAAACCTGTTGGTAATGCTCGGAGAAAACAACTACAACTGGTTTGCGTTTGTCGAAGAGTTGAATATGATGCTTTGCAACGATACGCGTGAACAATTAAACCAAGCTCTAAATGATTTTATTACCTTCCTTCCCTCCACTGACTTATCTAGTGAAAAACAGATACTAGTTGAACAATCCTACAAAGCATTCTTGATAACAGACGGTAGGAGAGCCTGGGGTGAAAGCTGCATACAGTCGGATTCTGAGAGCGATGATCCAGAGAATTGGGTAGATGTAGGCGAAGGATTGACCGAGAAAATGAAATCCCTTGTAACGAACAAGAGAAAAAAGCAAAAGAAAAGGGATAGGAGGAGATTTTTAAAGCTGATGGCTGAGAAGAGTTTGCTGAAAAGGAAAGTACCGAAACGGGCTTCTTCTTCTTCTTACTTAAGCAGTTTCTCAACCTTGGAAAAGATATTGATGATTTTGTACACGAAAATCGAATTGGTGCCGATGCGTGGAGGAGAACTGGCGTGGCCACGTTTGACGGTAACGTAAAGAGTGGGCCACGTGTGACTTATCGCAAAATTAAAGAACATTTAGAAAGCAAATATCAGAGAAAGTTCAGTTACGGAGCCATTGTTCAGCTGTCAGTTGTCCGAAATAAGAGGCACAAATCCTCTAAACGCTATTGGGGTGCAGCACAAATAACTTGCCGAAGAGCTCGAAAGGGATTTAACATAAAGTTGAATCCAGATGCACATTGGAGTGCTGCGTTTTATAGAGGATTGGACAAGATTCAGTTTGAAGATGGTAGAGATAAGTGTACAATAAACCGTGACGATGCAGCAGGGTTTAGGCTGGATACGACCTTTACCCATAAACAGCATAAATCCATCTCAAGCAAGAGTAATCCAGAAATGACAACGAGGACAGACTACGTTAACAAATATTCATCGGTATTACAAGTTACATCATATCTCATTCCAGCTACGAAAACGACTCCTCAACACTCTGCGGGTCTGGTAAAAGCACATATTTTATACCCCAAGGATCCTTCACAGCATGCAGCAGATCTTGTTATGCTGGAGAATGACCCAGATTACAAGTCGTGTTTAAAGAACAAACCAATAGATTGCATAAGAGTGGATGGTGCAGGGGACGAAGGTCCAATACACGCGGAGGTACAGTTTTTATGGACAGAGAGACATCTAGAACAAGAAAAAGTTTGCACCTTGGTTACCACTCGTTCCAGTGGATCATCATACCTCAACAGGGTTGAGCTCCAAAATGGATGTTTAGCTGTAGCACACTCAAACATCTTCATTCCATCGACAATTCACGGGTCAAATTTTGCACGAAGTGGCTCAATTGATTATGACAGACTTGAACAAAATCTTGAAAGTGCTACCGATGTCTACATGAGTAAATGCAATAATGCTGCTTTTGGAGAATCATCTATAAGACTGTTGAACGGCAGTAGAAATGATCTTGCAAAAAATTACCAGAACAGACGGCCTCATCTCATCACATTCCTTTCTGGTACGAAAAAGAAAAAAAAGGAATTAATGAAAGAAAACCCAACTCTTTTTGAATATTTCACCAAAATTTGGAAACTACGAGATAGCCATATGGTGAAAGGCCTCCCAAGTTATTATATTTTCCAACTTCTTCCATGCTACGAGAAGGAATGCGTACACCCAGTCTGCAAAAGGGGCAGACCCCAGGAGGAGCTTGCTTGGTCTAAAGGTAGTCCTCCCCTTTCCTATCTTCCCATACCAATTCCAGACCCAAAGCGAAGTTGGGGACAACCTTGTAAGCAATGCAAAGGTTTTTGTACTGGCCATTATTTGATGCCAGATGATCATCTGGAATACGTAACAAAACATGGAACCGACAAGTGTATCTATAGCCCACCAAAAGATCAACTCCGAAATGCGGCAAAATCAAAGTTAGAAAAAAATGAAGATTGGACAGAGGACGACTATCAATGCATGTGCAAAAATGTTCTTCTTTCCACTGATGATGCTCATATTTGGACAGCACATGTTAAACTTACAGCAGAGAGGAGAAAGGCAGGGGCAAAAAAAGCCGCTGCTACTAGAGCAAGAAAAAGAATCGTCGACAAAGGTAATTATGTATTTCAAAACCCAGTTGACCTTAAGGTGTACATCATATCGTATAGTTTGGATTTAATTCTGTATTAATATAACCAAGTTTGAAGCCTGTAAAAATGTTACCGATCACATATTCTCCCTCGTATTTGTGTTTAGGAGTTTAACGTCCATAAATACAGACATCCATATTAGACAATGTTTCATTGCTACTAAAATGAAACAACATTGAAGACCGACTATAGAACAAATACAATACTACAATGTACAAAACTACCACAGCCTTTATTTGTTTAATTATACCATTAATCAAAACTGTGCCTTCACACCACATTTTAATATTAAGTGAACAATTATTATTGAACAATTTTGTATAGTTGCAGAAGGCGATGATTGTGGTGGTGGTGAGCTCTGGTGTTGTTGTAGAGACACGGAACATGGGTATGTGGTTTCATTAAAATGTGCCTGTACTTCTGCATGCTGTCATTAATTTCTATAATTTAATATTTCTGATTATTTATTTATTTTAGAATGATGCCTTTATTATAATTGTGTTTTATTTCTTTCTTTTGTATTCATTAGGTTTATGATTCAGTGTGACATTCAAGGTCCTCATTGCTTTATTTGGTATCACGGTCCATGTGTGAAAATCTCGAAGAAAAAGGGTCGTGAAATGGAAGAAAAGAACATTTTGTTTATTTTTTATAACTGTTCTCGACAGTAAAACATACTGTTGCTATTTTAGCCCAAAAGAAGTGTTTATTTAACAATTATATGCTTTCTAGTAATGAATTAAAGTTCTTTATTAATTACAGTCAATTTCAGCTGACTTTTCATCGTAAGATTCCGAACTTCGTTCCGAACTTCGCAACAGGTTTGTAAACAAAGCCTCTGATTGGCTATTAAATCAAAGCAGCCAATCAAATGCCCAGTTTACAAACCTGTTTGTGAATTTCATTATGAACTTTTGAACTTGGCAACGAATTTGCGAAGTTCGGAACGAAGTTCGGAATCTTACGATGAAAAGTCAGCTGAAATTGACTGTAAAACTGGCTTATCTTTTCCTGTTTTTCACTTTTCTTGTGGATTTCTTTCAGCACAATTGCGTTTTCTTTAAAAATAACCATTTTGTTATATTTGAAATTATTGTTTTCCAAATTTCGCCCCGGAGGTAGGGGTATTTGTAACAAAATGTTGCCCCAAACCCACGGGCATTAGTGTCCTTTTGTCAAGACGGTTTTGACAAATCCCCCGGGTAGCCTGGGGGTCGACCCCCCGGGAAAGCCGCTGATACCTGCATTAAGAAAAAAACAATTTCTAGTTAGTCCTTCGGCAGCCGTTGTCGTCATCATATCAATGGTGTCAGCGAGTCAATTTTTAAATAAATAATAAGACTTATCCTTTATATATAAGATAATTTCCATAGTTTATTGTCACAATCACCATGAATTACAAAGACTGTTCCTATTGGTACAAGGTATTTATAAAATGCAGGGTGTAATATATATACTGGGTTTGGTGAATAATCCAAAACTAAGTGCTCGGCTGTAGGTTCAATTTCTGGTCGAGGATTTAGTGTTACATTTGCAATCGTTCCTGGTTATAGGTCTTAATTAAATAGTGTCATATATATATATATATATTGGATTATCCACCAAACCCAGTATTCTAGTCCAACCAAGTGAAGTGCAAATAACATCTTTCAAGTTGTAATATGTATTAAATATCAGTGAAGTTGACACTTAGACTGTGATAATTAAATAACCCTGTTAACTGTTAAGAAATTGAACTTTATAAGTTCCTTGTAGGATTCTAGTATACAAAATGCGATGGATGAAATTCATGGAAATGCTTGACTAAGAGTAAGCCTTAGAGTGACGTTGGGTTTGGCCCTGGGATACAAAAAGCCATATCCAGATTTGGAATACTGGATTATCGGGAGGGATACCAAATTTTAAAACCTTGGTATCCATGTGGATACTTAAAAAAAATCAAATTTCAGACCCTGTGTATAGTATGTTAAGCAGATACATGGCCGTGGGCAGAGAGTAGGGATATGCTGGATGGGTTACTGGCATCCGGAAAAATATAGGCCATCCAAAACTATCAATGCCGTGGCACAGATATTTTAATGATTAATATATAAAGTGATAAAGCACATATTAAATAAACTATTTGACTATTGTTAGTGAATCTGGTTATATTTGCTGATTGTTGAGAACAATATTTGGAGCCAGGGCTACTCACAAGCACTGAATCTAGAAATATACAAAGACAACATTTGAGGCACTGTCTCAGCACTATCATTGCAAACATCACTTTATACAAGTGAAGCTCTTTATAGACCCACTATTAAAAGACTCTCCCCTTGACAAGTAAAATCATCTTGCAATTTAGACAGAGTAATGCAATGCAGTAGAGGACACTTAAGCACATTAAAGATCGATTATCGATACACTAAAAATATCACATTAAATGCTGTCGTTCCTCTCTGATTCCAATCCTTATTGAAGTACTAAAATGCAAACATAACTTTAAAAGCATTCGGATGTTTAATATATAATTATTACCCAGCTTGTCAATATATATATAGTCTTAACTCTTAAGCAAAGTGCCAAATTATGCCAAAGAAAATATTGCTAAATTGTTAATAATAGTGTGAAATTTAGTATAGAGTTCACAATAATAGGTTTGAATTTATATTTTATTCTTTCTTTCCTGCCAGAAACCAACATTTTGTATGTTTTATATGCAAATTGAACGTGGCAAATTCAAACATTCAACGGAATTTTAAGACACATGGCCCACATGGCTCAAATTAACAATCATATTCACCACATTATTTTGCAATTAAAGTGCTTAAATAATAAGTCAAATATAAAAGTATTCTTACCTGTGACATCTGAATAACATGTTAAGAACTTTCCAATTCCTTTTCCACCATTTGGGTTAAAAATATCAACAAAATATTCCAAGCACCGCGGTGATCGGCAGGTACAAAACGCAGGTTGCAGGTTGGAATTTTGCAGGTTGCGAATTTTGCAGGTTGGAATTTTGCAGGTTGGGGATTTTGCAGGTTGGAATTTTGCAGGTTGGGGATTTTGCAGGTTGGAATTTTGCAGGTTGACAGGAACTTTGCAGGTCGATAATGCAAACTTAAAATTACACCACTTTTTTAGTATTCTAGTATAATTTAGTTGTGCATTTATTGCAGCTTGACTCCTTGTCGGCGCCTCTGCTCTAACGCTAGTGTCCATCACCCCCGTGAAAACATTCAAAATGACCAGATTGGCTTGGACCTACAGGGAGCAAAAGTGGGTAGTAGCGAAGTAGTTGTAGTTCGCTACTGTAGCGAACTACAATTTTCAAGTAGCCAATAGTTTTTGGCTACTTTTTAAAACAGTAGCTGTAGTTATAGCGAACTACATTTTGCTGAAAAGTAGCCAAGTAATTGACTACTTTTCAAACAGCGAATCGCTATTCGCTACTTTTTAAAATTGTTAGCAACCTTATAGTAATAGCATGATATTGAGACACAGTTATAATAATAATAATATTTATTCAGGAAGCTCCACTCACCGAAGTGTTTTTCAGGGAGGTCCTGCAATATATATCTATATTATACATGGTAAACTATACTGTGCTTATTTAAAAACTATAAAATATTTACAAATGGATTATATATAATTATACTTCATAGTTAGAAAAATATAATTATACTTCATAGTTAGAAAAAAAAACAAAAAACAAAAAACTCAACTTAATTAGATAAATTGTTCAACTTAATTAGATAAATTGTTTTAGTTTGGTTTTAAAGAGATTAAGATTAGTAGATTGTTTCAGTTCAATAGGTAATGAGTTCCATTCCGATACCGAGTGATAAGTGAATTTCTGTTTTCCCCAATTCGTACGTGGGCGTGGGAGGTAGTAGTTGTTGTTCTGGCGTGTTTTATGGCTATGTATACGGGAGATTATGGTAAGGTTAAAATCAAAGTCGACTAGATGGTTAAGACATTTATAGACGGAGATACAACGGTGGTATTTTCGACGTAGATAAAGGGGTTTCCACTCTAGAGTTTCAAGGGCTTCGGTAGCGGAGGAATGGCGAGGAAGATCAAGGATAAGTCTCGCAGCGTTATGTTGCAGAACTTGAAGGTGGTTCATTAGAGTGGAGTTGTTTTTATCTCCCCACACGATATCACTGTAGTCCAATAGAGGTCTGGCTTGAATAGGGAGTAAGAATTTTATGCGGCGAATGAGACCAAGGCGTTGATTAAACTTCTTGCTGATGTTGTCGATATGTTCTGACCAGGTTAGGTTTTGTTGAATTGTAACTCCTAAGTATTTGAAGGAGTCAATTCTATCAAGTATGGAATCATTAACCGTGATGGAAACATTGTTAAATTTTGCAACTTTGCGAGAACTTCCGTAAATTATAAATTTACACTTGGAGACATTAAGTGTCAGAAGATTGTCGTTAAACCATCTGCATAGGTATTTTAGATCGGAATTTAACTTCATTTCAAGATCGCAAGCATTGTTTGAAGAAAGGTATATCACAGTGTCATCAGCGTATAAGGATATTTCACAATGGTTGATACAATAAGGCAAATCATTAACAAAAATAAGGAATAGTAGTGGACCCAAAACACTACCTTGAGGAACTCCGACAGGAACGTGTTTGAAGGAGGAAACAGTGTTAGCCAGGGCGGTAAGTTGATTTCTATTGCTTAGGTATGACTTGAACCAGTTGACAGAATCATTGGAGAGACCAGATGAGGCAAGCTTTTCAAATAAAAGAGAATGGTCGACAGTATCAAAGGCTTTAGCCAGGTCAAGAAAAACAGCTCCTGTTACTAAACCCTTGTCCATATTAGCCAAAATGGTGTCCGTGAAATGTGCAAGCGCAATCTCAGTGGAAAGTTTAGGTCTGAAACCAAACTGTCGTGGTGTTAGTATTTTATTGTCAATAAGGTAGCGGTAAACTTGAGAGTGGACTGCTTTCTCGAGAACTTTACTAATTGTTGGGAGTATCGTGATTGGTCTGTAATTGCTAGCATTGGATTTGTCACCAGATTTAAAAAGTGCTGTTACTTTGCCAGACTTCCAGGTTGATGGAAATGTTGAGGAAGTGAGTGAACGATTGAAAAGTTTGGTTAGGATGGGAGTTACAACACTGGAAGAATCTTTAAGTAACCTAGCGCTGATTTTGTCTAGGCCTACAGCTTTGTTGGTTTTAAGATTGTTCAGAACACCATACACATAACTTTCTTCAATTGGCTGGAAAATAGTCAATAGTCAATAGTCAATAGTCAATTATTTGCACTCCCGAAGAGTGTACGCAGTGCTTACAAAAACGTTGCTTTGTGTTTACTGTTGCTACTCGTAAGTCGATTTGTTATAGGTTATACATTGCAGCCTGAGTTAGTAGATGCTCCAAATACAGTAAAACTAAAAATATAGTATACGAAATAGTTCGCTACATTTTTAAGCTTAACTGTAGTCAGTAGCGAACTACCTTTGTTCAAAAGTAGCAGTAGTTGTAGGCTGTAGCTGACTACATACTTTTGAAGTAGCTGTAGTTATAGGGAACTACAAATATTTTGTAGTCAACCCACCCTTGACAGGGAGACGAATGATTTGATTGTTGCGAGGTGCCTACATGATGTGGCGGCGTTTATACTAGAATGCTGTTAAAAGTTAACTAACTCTCGAGTAATAATGATACGGTAATTGTGGGCTTGAGTGGTCTCATAAGTGGGTGCAGAGGAGAAACACCTCATTCAGGCATTTTCTGAACTGCCACCACTTCATGTAGGCTCCTCGCAACAATTGGAACATTCGTTCCCCTGAAGATGCAAGCCAATCTGGTCATTTTGAATGTTTTCACAAGGGTGATGAGCAGAGGCTAGAAACATGGTAGCAGGATAGGCTGATATCAAAAGCGGCGACAAGGAGTCAGACTGCAATAAGTACACAATAAAATTATCCCCGAGCCGACGGCGCGAAGCGCCGTGCGAGGGTACTAATTCCCCCCGGCTATTTACACCCGGAGAAACGAAAGCATTAGCGAAGTCTAAAGTTCATCAAATATCGCGGGCGTGGCTCACCAACGATGTTTCGGTGGGTGGTCATCCTCACTGATCTCAAAAATGTAGCGGACTGTCATGAATTGTGGACACTGATTGGTCCAATTTAAAGTTTGCATTATAATGACTGCATGACGACAGCGAAATAGAAATTGATTTGATGATTGATAAATTTCTTCCAAATATATTTCATTTTTGCTCGCATTTTTGCAAGATTTTGTAAATTTCAAAAGCTCTCTCAGAACGAAACTGCGAAAGAATCGGCTAAAAGACGGGAGCCGACATTAACGAAGGTAAGTTTGTTTTAAATATTGATTTTATAATGGCTTTAAAACCCGACGGCCTTTGGCTTTGCGTATATGAAACGTCGTATGAAACAACAAAACAAGACAGCAATGATATAATTTCAGTGTATCTTTAATATTGATTCCCTTTTTTATGATATTGAATTTTTTAAACAAAAAAGAAAGCAAAGTTATTTGCAAGCGAGAATTTTAAAGTATTTTATTGCAAACTCAAAGTTTATCGATAAAGAAAGCCATTTTAAAAGGCCGATTAGTTTTATAAAGAACACTTAGTGACTAACGTCTGCGAAGCATTGGTGGTTGAATTTTACCTTAAATTGAGGCTTATATTATGTATAATAACATACCTAACATCTATATGCTGGGAAATTAATAATGTTGTAATTAAAAGTGATATTGTTAGGCGATTTTTCATTTGTAATAATATTCTTAAAAAATTATCGTGTTACCATGACAACTACTTTAGATACTTTATGTTTGGAAAATACAATGGTTTTGTCAGCAAGACGAGGGTTTCTGCATGCATGTATTTTCTAGTACTAGAATACTTTATAGTAGTGTAATTTTCAGTTTGCATCATCAACCTGCAAAATTCCTGTCAACCTGCAAAATTCCAACCTGCAAAATCCCCAACCTGCAAAATTCCAACCTGCAAAATTCCCAACCTGCAAAATTCCAACCTGCAAAATTCCCAACCTGCAAAATTCCAACCTGCAACCTGCAACCTGCGTTTTGTACCTGCCGCCGCAGTGATCATACCAAATAATTTTTATCACTTGCTTTTTGAATTTGACTCAAACAAACTTAGACAAGGTTAAAGAATCCTGTAACACAAACTATGTATGCAAATCTAGACATGACACTATTTATGGGAGAGCAAATATGCAATATAATCTTTGCCAGAAGCCCATGGGGGAGAATTAGTGGCTTAATTGTTAATGTTACACAAGATGAATTGGCATATGCAAGTGAACACTTGATACAAAAGGAATATGAAAATGAGTACCGTGACTACTTCAAGTATGTTATGAGAATGGCACTAAAGATGGAGAAAAAATTATCATAAATGGTGCGACAAAAATATTGACTCCTGACCTGAGTGAGTATGAATTTCAGTACACGAAACACACACCAAATGATGAAACATTTATTAATATACAAAACATTGTGGACAACTGTTTGGAATACGATAGAGTTAATGTTAATGTTAAGTTGTTAAAATAACTGAAAGATGAAAAGTCAATGATAATTTGCAAGTTGTTTCTGGAGTATTGGTCGACGGCAACGCCTCAATTTCCGTAGATATTTGGAATCCTCACATCGCGTCAATTCAAGATGGACAAGCTTATTCATATCGGCAAACGGTTCGGAATTTGGAATGGAAAGAAAAAAATTCTCTGGGCAGGCAAAGTAAACTATATCCATTACATGACAGTTCATTAAATTCAATTGAAGAAAGTCTAGTGACAATGCCCGAAGAAAATGTTATCGTGAGTACACCCATTGAACAAGTAGTGTCAATTAGCAGTGTTATTATTATTGGATTTATAACTACATACAATAACATGAGTTAAATTACTATGTAGTTTACAACAATTATATTAAAAATGTAGTTTACAACTTTATTAAAAATTTAATCACAATTATTTACTATCCTAATTGTTGTTCATAGTATTAAAAATGTTAATAGCATGTAAAATCTATTAGTTCTACTAAAAAAGTTGTATAAACAATTTTTGTTCCCTCTAGTGTTTTCTTTCCGTTACCTCAGATCTTTTTGGAGGAAGCAAATGATTAAGCTTGTGATCTTCTTCAGTCATATCTGATATTAACTTGAAACAGTGCTTTTTCTTCGTTGTTCCAATGTTATAATTTTCTTTTTAGTAACGACCAGAAGGCTTTTTTTAAAAAATTTAATAAATTGTAACAACGTTTCGGAGTTTACTCCATCATCAGGTTACATTTATACGCACTAAAAAACCGTTAAAGCATGCGACCGTTATTAGCTCGCGCGTATGCGCTTGCGTAAACATATAATTGACGTGTCCGAGAATTTAAATATATCAATTAGATAAATTAGAACTAAGTGTTTTAACGAGCATGTCCGAAAATAGTATATAAATCCTTACACTAGAAAATTTGCTACGCTAAGCTGTTCGTATTTATTGTTCAAGTCTGGTTTTAGCTTCTGGATGAATAATGCTTCTGTGATCTTTCGGTTCAATGAGCCACTTGTTTTTTTCAGAATTTTCACAGTTAACTTTGGTTCCTGTCCAGGGTGGCACTCGATATAGTGTCTGGAAAAAGCCATGTTCTTATATGATGGTGCTGTGGGATTAGCTGTGGAGCGGTAGTGTTCTTTATAACGGACGACTAAAGGTCTACTGGTTTCACCAACATAGCCTCGTCCACACAGATTGCAGTTAATTAACACTGCACGGGAATAGATGAGTTGTGGCAAATAGGGCATTTGGAAACGTCTTTGCACGACTTATCGTGGGGTCTTGACTCGACAAGGAGGTTCTTCAGGGAGCTTTGGGGTCGTTGAATTATTCGTACGTTCAGGTTAGAACGTTTAACCGCTCTTTTGATGTCGTTCGTGAAGCCACTTGACACATACGGGATAGGCAGCGTGGGGAGGGATTCTTTCTGTTTCTGTGTTGTTTTCTGTTTCTGTGTTGTTTTCTGTTTCTGTGTTGTTTTCTTTCTCTGCTTGACTCGATCAACGTAGCTGTTATCATAACCGTTCCGTATAGCTCTTCTTTTGAACGTCTGCTCAGCTTGTTCGAGTAAGGCGTCACTCGAACATATCGCGGTGTAAGTGTTGATGGTGTTACTTATGCAGGCTTGTTTCATATGTTCTGGGTGATAGGATCTTTCATTCAACATCAGACCTTTATTGGCAGGTTTTGTGTACCACCCCGTTTCGATGCATCCAGATTCGTTCACTTTGATCTTAGTGTTCAGAATGGAAGGAAGCCATCTACGTCCGGTAATTCAATCTCAAAACGGATTACAGGGTCTTGGGAGTTTAACTTGTTTTGGATAAATGCGGCTTATCTGGTAGTAGATCAATATATCGGTAGTAGAGGGAGACAGAAAGGGATAGGTCGGAGTAGATTGCTTGATTCTCAATTCTATCCATGTAGAGAATGGGGAGTATCGGTGCTAACCGGTTTCCCATCGCTAAACCTCGAAGCTGTTGGTAAAATGTTCCTTTCCAGGAGAAGCAGTTGTTCTGGAAGATGGTTTTGGTTAGTAGGATGATATCAGGCACAGAAAATTGATATAGATAAATATTGTTCCTTTCTCTTTCGAGGTAAGAACATAATGTGTCAATGGCTGCATCATTATTTACACTAGGATACAATAAAACCACGTCTAAGCTGAATAGGAATTTGTTCTTAAGTTCGCCGTTTTGCATGCTGCGTAAGTTTCTCAGTAACTGCTCTGTGTTTCGAAGATGCGCCTTCACAAACTGGAGGAGGGGATTGCATATGACTTGAATAAGCCAGGAGACTTTGTCGGCAGGGCCACCACAACGAGTAATGATTGGTCGAACTTTAATGTCGTCGAGGACAAGGTTGGTGCTCGGTACGTTGTCTGGAAACTTGTGTGTCTTCGTGAGCAGGTAAATAACAGGACACTGACTGTGGGTCGTCTTTAATCTCTGGATGGCTCTCTCATTCAGATTATTCTTTTTTCCCACGTACTCCCATACTTCATTGATCTCATTCTCGGATATCTGGGTTAGATTTTTGCATGGTCGGTAAAGGACATCATTTGACAGGTGTTTCTCCATTAACATATTGTCCATTGTGCCGCTCATCAAT
>CACRXK020007515.1:0-22652 GCA_902702795.2 Paramuricea clavata
GGGGGGGGGGGTAAGGAAAATGAATCTAACTAGGAGGTTATGAAGTGGAAAAGCGCAAAGTTGTAGGGGTCTACCCCCTCCCCAGCTGAATTGCGAAGGACGCAGCTTAACCTGTTTAAGTCCAAGGCTTTCTAAGGACTAAGGGTGCCCCTGGGATCCACCTTGTGATTCATGTCTGACCAACGAGCACAGCTACGGTGGAAGGATAATTCCAACCCACCCTGTCAACACTCCCATGTGGGAGGAACCCGAAAAAAAAACCACGACTTTAGGTAGAGCGTTGACAGACTCTTTTCACATAAATGTCCTGAGCCCGGAGTGCGAGTCGAACCACGATTCCCAGAGGTGACGAAATGTGTTTCTTTGACGTTTGCGCCACCGAAGCCTCGGAAAATGTTTTAGCCTTTCGGGATTGATTTCCTACATTTTCAGACACAACGTTTAGATCTATTTCATCCGTTATCTAAAGATTCGAAAAACGTCGTCCGACAATATGTCAGACCAATTTACGTGGTGATCGGACAAGATCGAACACGAATTATTTGTAGAACTGAAAAGAGAAAGGTAGCTGTGGTCAGTGATCAGACATGAGTTATAAGGTGTTTGTATGCTTGTGTTTTCCTCACTACAACGCAAGATAAAGCTCAAGCATTAAAGGGGCAGTGTCACGGTTCTACTGCGCATCCAAAATACTGCCAACAATTAAAGCAACGTTTTGATATTCTTATGCTTATGTTTATGCTGCGTCGTATTGAGGACAGTGCATAAGAAGTCAGTACGTTTGATCCCTCTTATGTTTGTGCTTATGTTTATTATGCTTGCGTCGTAATGAGGAGCAGGCTTTAGAGAGCCTTCGACTTGATCAGATTGAGCTGCATCCTTCGTACACCCCCAATTACTTGCTTACGTATCTGTAGGCCCTCGTATATCCCTTACCTTCACTTGAGGTTCCTCACGTCCCACATATCCTCCTTGTTTCTCCTCATCAATATTCACAATCTTAGCACGTGAGCGCCCAGGGTAGTACTCGCTGAATACACCACCTTCAACTCTTCGTCCGCCACGAGTGTCAACAACCGTGTTTCGTGCTTGCTTCGTAACCTGGTAACTAGTCCTATACTCTGTCGTGGTCTGAGAACGATTGCTCGTAGTCTGTTGAGAACTATAGATAATGGAGGAGAGAATTAGTCAAGGAATAATGTAAAATTTGTTAAGCGGTGATAGAGGTGAATGTATGTTGTGAATGTATATGTGAATGCATATGGAAATTACACTGATACGCATAGACAGATGGGTATCGCAGCGCATAATCGTCAATGGACCATTTGCTTTATAGACTAAATTTTGATCTAAACAAGTCTAGACAAAAATTTCATCACAGCTTGAAAGAGCATCACAAAATTAGTAATATTCCAAAGTTTCGTTGCGAAAATGTTTTAAAATGCGGATAATATAGCCTTGCGAACTTTGCCGTTTTTCAGTCATTTTGTATTACAAAGTACAAACGGGAAATTGACAGCCCCAAAGGGTATTGGGCTGTCAATTTCCCCCGCGTAATGCAACTAAATGACTGAAAAACGGCAAACTTCGCAAGGTTATATTATCCACATTTTACAACATTTCGCAACGAAACTTTGGAATATTACTAATTTTGTGATGCTCTTTCAAGCTGTGATGAAATTTTTGTCTAGACTTGTTCAGATCAAAATTTAGTCTATAATGCAAATGGTCATTAGTCATGCATTATGAAATTACCGAAAAGCTGTTAAAAAGGCTAATTTTTTACTCTCAATGTCTTGGTGTACAATATCAAGAGAAGCTCCACTCATATTTAGTGACTCGAACTTCCTGTTCAAATATTGTTCAGTAATTATGCACAATGTGAATTCATGCTGTTTGTTGGGCGACATAGGATTACTAGATAGAATGGAATGATGTGAAGTGAATGCATAATGTGAATGTCTTTAAAACGGAATTAACATAGCCAAATGCATTATTGCACGAGTTTCGTCACCTTGCCAACATAAGCCACGGGCAACGCAATAAATTTGCTAACCTGACGCACTTGAACTTAATATCCGCTTAATTGCAACACTTCAGTGTTAATGATTGACTCTTCTATAATATGTATGTATTTCATTAATAATACTTTAAATCACAATAAATATTAATCAATTATACGATTGATTTGGTGATTTGAGCATTAACGTAATCAGTAAAATCATTATATGATCAATTTAGAAATTGTTGTTGAAAATAGTTTGATCAATCAATATTAACAATCAATAAATCATGATGCCGCAAAAAGCAACAAATAACCACATATACAACTCACACAATTAACGTTAAGAGGCAATTTTTTCTATGTCGCGTACTATCTTGCGATTAGGCCACGTAAAATTAATTCCGTGATTCTTATCACCGCCTAAATGTATTTTAAGAGCCGTGTGAATATTTTTTATATTTCGTTATACAATATACAGTTAAGTTTTTTTTATTTTATATTGGCTTTTTAGTGTCATTTTAAACTGCCAATTTTAAACAAACAGAACTTCGAAAAAATTTCATGACTTTAAAGGGACTTCGCAATCAGTTCAAGGGTTCGGAGATTTTGAAAATGTAGTTTATGGAAAAAGTCTTTTTGGCGTTTCTTTATTTTCTTGTTCATACAGTTAGCTACCTTTTTAAATGCATCTGCCGGTTGAAAAACATAAAATAATAATAGTTAAAAATTGTCATCAATGGTGCTTTCGAATTGAGGCTATATATTTACAGCAATATAAGTAAAGCTTACTGCACATCAGATATTTTCTCTTTGGCGTTGTACCATCTAAAAACTCTTCATTTTAGCAGTATTTTATAAACATACTTTTTAAGTTTGTTTGCCGATTGAGAAACGTATATCAAAACTGGTCAAAACCAAGTTGGAATATCATATTCATTAGTTTTTAGCGCGTGTTACGTAACATACAAAAAATTTCCTCTTAAAACAACATATCACATTCTACCATCAAACATTTCACTCAATTTTTCTCATCTGTCTTCACCACCCAAATGATCCATTAACATCCATCCTCGGAATTGTAAAAATAATTTCAATGTATAAAACAGCCAATCTTTAACACCGAAGCGAGTCTAGGTCTCAGGACTGCGCGTCAATCTACCTGAACACATCTTCAAAATCGACTGGGCCCGCTTCAACTGGTTTCACGGTAGTCCGCACCAGCTCCTCATTTATTTGCTCGCCGCGTCTCTCCACGTCTTGCGTGTCAGTCACGCGAGATTCCCGCGGGTCGCGAGAAAATCCCGCTTCGTCGTCATCACTGTCACTGCAAAGGCGGTTGAAGTGTTATACAGTTACGATTTCACAAGGGTTTCTTTTCATTTCGTAAAAAATACAGAAGGTCGAAACACCTAATGTTGCAGTACTAATAACCTTTTAAATTTCAGGGTTTATTAGTAAGGTTACACAACGACTTTATTCTGGACTCTAAAAACACTGTGGTTAGAATTTCCCGGTTAGTATAGGTATTAGGTAATAGTATGGTTTCGAGTGCAATATGAATAAAATATGCACGAGTGCGTTTTTCAAAGAGTGTCAAAGTAGCACGAGTCCGAAGGACGAGTGGTAACAAAATTTAGGACGAGTGGTAACAAAATTTTAACGAAAAATTGTAATAATTTCCGCACGTAATACAAACATATACAAAATATGCAAACTTCGCAAGGTTATATTTTTCCGTATTTTACAATATTTCGTAACCAAATTTTGCAATTTTACCAATTTTAATAGGTTCTTTACGGGAATTTACTTTCTTTACCTAAATCAAAAATTAGTCTAACATGCAAGCTGTCTATTGTATATAGTTTAACGAACCGTTCACTGACAAAATTTTCCTGCTTTGTTATATCACATCATACAACGCTAACGGCTTGAAAATTTCGCTCAATCGTGTCTTGTTAGTCTTGTTTAAGGTGAAGTTTTTTACATTTTAAAAAAAGATGAAAAAGCTGATTGGTTGATTTTAGATCCCATTGTTTTTTCCACCAATCAGATTAGTTTGTTGCAGATTTTTGCACTGCTGTTTGAGATGAACTGCACTGAAATCAACCAATCACAACCAACCATTGCTTTTCCCACCAATCAGATTAGTTACAGATTTTTGCACTGTTGTTACAGATTTTGCACTGCACTGAAATCAGGCAATCACAGTCGAGTAATATTTTTATGTATATTACTATCCACGTAACAAAGACCGATTAATTTAGCCAGGACATTCCGGACAAATTAAGTAGACTATAGCAGGAAAAAGGTTAAAATAGTCAGGAAATTTAACGAGGAATATTAAGTGAACCCAAATAGGGTTATTGTTTATACTGACCCAGAAAATTCTAACCAGAGTATTTTTAAAAGTGTTTTCCTTTTTATTTGATAAGACAAGAAAAAAGGTCGAAATGTTTTAGACTTGATAGTTGATACAGTATTTTTAGCTAAGTTTGCCAAACAATGGGGGTAAATAATTTGTTTGGTTTGTGAACAGAGATTTACAAAGTTTGATCTGTTTTTGAACATTTTCATCTACCGACACGTATGAAGATGCGAGGGGCCGAATCAAAATGTCGACACTTTCCCTATATAAATAACCTGCGAAAATGGGGGAGGCGGTAAGGAACAATAGTGAAAATATTCTTTAATTGAAAGTGATGATTTTTAAAAAAAAATTCAGAACTTCTTACGACGAAGAAATACGTGGTGAAAATAAACATTTCAAGTGAACGTACGTACGTATGAAAGAATATAGTTATAATCCTCTGGACTCTGGAAACGGTGATACAGAACTGAACTAACTTTATTTGAACTGGACGTCTCTATCTGTTCTAAACTGTCCTTAATTCCTAGAACAAGGCGGGATTTTAAGGGGAAATGTGAAGAGATGGCATGATTACAGTACCTCCCTTGACAGTGGAAGTACAGTATTTCCCCGAACAAGTGGAGGCGTACAGCCGTCCGGGGGCATGGTTCCCTAGAAAGGTTTTCTATCTTTATGGCATACGAAACGCTATTTCATGCATTTATGATAATCTGAAAGCCACATATTTGGTATATTTTATGTCATAGTTAAAACATTAAGAGGTTACGCTCCCCCTCCCAGTTCTCAGTTTTGAAGGACTTACAAAATTGGTCCCGAAGAAGAGTCCGGACCCCGTCGCCCCCCGCTATCCCCCCCCTGGTTATGCCTCTGGTGAAAATCCAAATCCAGCCTTGTCCTAGAGGTCCGGTCAGATCCCCTATCAGTCTGGTGTTAGATGCAACCGCCCCCACGTTTTACACAACGCAACAATATTTAATGTCTACCTTCTGTAGCGGCGTTCATCGCTTCGTTCAACACGTCTGCCATCTTCCATATACTCCCCTCCGGCTTGAATGTCTTTGCCAATATCAAACAGATCTGAAACCTTCACCCCAATCCTCTCGTCGTACTGCTCGGCCTCTGAATCTCGTTCTACATGTCGTAGTTGTACGGAAGGTCGAGCGTCGTCTTGGTAGGACTCGTCCCGAGGACTTCTGCGACCTCCAGAATCAGTTTTCTTCAGCACTACAGGGGGAAGTGCGCCTGGCAGAACCCTGAATAAAAATATCGCTGTTATTGAATTCGTCTGTATGTATACTGTAGGTGCAGGATTTCACTAAGCACTAGACTCTAGAGAGCTTTAGCTTTGATAGTACGCTAGCTAGGTTTGCATGTAGCTGGTATGTGCAATATGTCTTCGTGTAATGTGATTAAAAGCTTTCGTACTAAATGGACATTGGCAATAAAAAAATAGTTTGTCTCATTCAAAAGAATTCTTAAAATTATATATTAAACTCTACTACCGATTTGTCATATCTTGCTTAGTTCGCGAAATATTTAGACTGAAATTAATGAGCTGTTTGCCATCTTGACCTCATTAACTAAGGTTTGTTGGGTTAACCATATAATAATAATATTACTCTAAAATAACCAAGTAACAATCTAAAATTGTTTGAAATGTTCTTAATCATTTCTAAATTTCAGAGAGCAACCAGAAACAAATTTTTGGACCAATATTGATCGCTTACTCTCAAGATAATAAAATTAGCGTGACCCCTCTCTTGACGTAACATGCATATCCTGGTTAACACTATTTTCCATCCAGCAAACCGCCTTATTGATTTTTTAAAGTCGTTTCTTTTTGGATTTTTTTATTATTTCGGTTAGGGTTAGGGTTAGGGTTAGGGTTAGGGTTAGGGTTAGGGTTAGGGTTAGAGTTAGGATTGCGGTTAGGGGTTAGAGTAGGGGTAGGGTATGGGTTAGTTACATTAGTTAACACCTCTTCCATCTTCCGAAAATGAGGTCAGGTCAGTTTGCTGGATGGAAAATAGCGCTAACCGCATATCCTCAATAATCCAAGATGGCGAAAAGCTCAATTTTTCAATCGAAATATTTTGAAAACTACTGTCAGCAAGATATAAAAAATCTGTAATACAGTTTAATATATAGTTTTAAGAGTTCTTTCAAATGCACTGAACTAATTTTTTTTGCCAATGTCCTTAAACTGTTCGATTTTAAAGTGATCCCACTGAAAGATAAGCACACAGACCGAGGTATAACTCACTTGACTCCAGGTGGGATATAAGGCTTCCTCTCATTACGACGTTGTTCGTCACCATCGTAGCTTCTTCGGTTTTCTTCGTACTGCCTTCGCTCGTACTCGCGTTGCTCCAATTGTCTCTCGTACTCATCTTTGTCCAGTCTATCCCTGTCTTGTTCCTTCTCTCGTTCCCGGTCCGCTTCCGCTTGACGCCGTTGGTACTCTCGCTCTTCCTCCTCAATTCTCAGCTCCTCTTGCTTTCGTAGAAATTCTCGTTCCTCTTCTTGCTTTCGTAGAAATTCTCGCTCCTGAAATTAGCGATAAATTTGTTGACGATTCAAAGCCCGAATAAACTAAACAACAGAGCTCTCAGTTTTAAGGAAATTTCCTTAAACTGAGGAAATTATCAGTTTTTAAGGAGACTTTTAAGGAATTTCAAAGGAATTTCTAAGGAATTTGTAGTTTTTATCTAATATTTGAAAATATTGAAATAATATTTAAAAAATCAGTCAATTTGGCTGTTATTTATGCAAAAAATACTTTTTAAAAACGCAGGAAATGCAGTATTATGCATTCAGGACTGCAAAAATTTTTCGAAGGAAGATATTCCTTGACCAACTATGTGAATTCCCTTCTGGCGATGCTGCTCAAAATCCCAATTCCCAAATGAGACAAAAATTCTGGAAACCTAACTTTGTAATTCTCAATCATTCAGGCCATGAATTCCCAAAAAACATGCCTGCCCCATGTTTAAAGAAATTTTACTAAATCTGAGGAATCTTTTACCGAGAATCTAAAGAATTCCAGGCAATGGGAAATGAAAGCACTGCTAAACAATTTCGGCCGATCAATCGATATCTACCGATTATCAATATGCTGTAAGTGACTAGTAATCAAGTACAGATTACTAACATCATTACTGCATCAATTCAACCCTACAGCTGCAATGAACTTTCCACGTTATGAACATTCAATCTGCAAAAATATTGGGAGGTCAGCCCCCCAAATCGGCATGAAATTTTTAACAAGGGAAGTTCAGCCCCTTGAGCCCTGTCGACTACGACTCAACCCTACCTGAAATTCTCGTTCTTGTTCTTGCTTTCTCTGAAATTCACGCTCCTCTTCCTCTCGCCAATCCCTTTCCGTGACTTCTGGTGTGACGCTGAACGCCTGGACAACGGGGGCTTGTTCAGATTGCTCCATGGAAGCGGATGCCGCCACGACAATTTCCTCGTCAGGGGGGTTGGGGTAATTCTCGGGTTTACGCTCAAGATCACCGGGGAGGTCTAACCCACTCTGATCCATGTCATAGCCAACAGAGCGTCGCGGCATTTGGAGGACAACTTCGTCATCGTGAGGTTGTTCCTGTTGGTTCTATATTGAGAGATTCAAAACCAAGAGTTGAAGGTGGCTCAATACAGTTTAAAAAAAATATGGAAAATATAGAATCGCAGTGAAGTAGCCGAAATTTCCCTCCAAAATTTCACGAGTAAAATTCTTACCAGCGTTTCAGGCAGCCAAATAGGATCTTCCTGTTGTTTCTTGATGAGATCAATACAATCTGTGTACCATTTGTTGTTTCGTTCCAGAGAAATCACAGCTAAATCACAAGATATACATCAGGTTACGATCTTGTCAACAATAATGAACCGGATTGATTGATTGATTGATTGACATCTTTATTTAAAACACGAGATCCATTTCACAAGTTAAAATAAGTGCTCTTCAATGGAAACGTGTACCTAGTATGCTAGTAAACTCATTTCTAATAAATATCAAAATATTTAGACTATATTTACAGACAATACAATTATTAAGAAATTTTAGGTTTAAACTCAACGAGAGATTCAGCCCTAGTGAGTTCGACGGGTATGTGGTTCCATAGCGTAGCCCCTATATAAGTAAAGCTTTTCTTTAAGGATTCAGTTAAGGGTCTTGGAACAAAAAGTTTGTGATTAGAGCCTCGAAAATTGTGTTCGATTATCAAAGAAGTTGAGTAAATTTTCTTGATAAGTAACTAGGAACCATGTTATTAACAGACTAACAGTTTTGTACATAAAACTTTTAAATTGTTTTGTTTTCCATCGAATCTCAATGAAAATTCTGGGGAAAACAAAACCAACTACTGTATTTCCCACGAGGGCAGACATAAACTGTATGTTACAAATCCACAGTAACTCACCTGTAAACAAGTACGGATACTCGATACTGAGAGTTTCAGCTTGGTCGTAAAGTTTCTTCACAAATCTCGCGGAGTGAGTTTTGTTGGTCAAATCGTGACGCAGGTCCCTACAAGATACGTGTGATAAATAATGGAGCAAAATTGTAAAACTTGACCAGTGCGCGCAAAGAAGCACCCTCTGTTGTCTTTAGCTAACTTACTTGATAAGTTGTTTATTACTTGGCTGCATGAACACAACAATTGGTTCCAATCCAACGAAATTCAACATTTCAACTCCTTCAGGCGTGACATCAAGTAAACTGTGTTTGCCCTAAACACACGATATCATGTTTGCTCGTTAGTTTGCTCGTTAGGTTGCTCGTTAGATTATTCGTTTGTTTGTTTGTTTCATACATTTGATCTGATTGTAACTTTTTACGTACGTTCATAATTTTCATTGTACAGTATTGTAATATTACATACTAATATTACATATAAATACTACACAAAATACATACACTGGCAATGTTGTCTCGGACAGCACTGAGCTTGATTCCGGACTGTTTATTGGCATCAAAACGACCAAATGTAGCTATAGAAAATAAAACGTGATAAATATATAGGTAAACACTCAAGACTGACCGGCTAAAGAAACACGTACAGTAAAACATATATATGAAGTATTTCAAGGAAATAATAATGTACGTACCAGGTGAAGTGAATTTCTCGGGATATTCCACCATTAGTTTATCTCTGCAAATATCAGCAATTGGTCCCAACAAGACCACAGGACGAACATACCCAGCTATGGGAGGAAGATTATACTGTATTATTCACTTTATCACTGGAAACATTTCTAAGGTTTCTAAAATATTTCCACGCCTTTTCTGGAAAATTTCCATACAATGGAAATGTGCAAAACTTTTCTTAAACTTTTTCCAGATGACTTCTATAGAATTTCCACTGAGTACGGAATACAAAACAAAATGGTAACCTTTCAAAACGCCGTCATTACACCACTGTATGTTACAAGCACAATATATGCTAATATAAATTAAGTCGTTGTGAAAGATCTACAGATAGTGTGAATCATATCTTTACCTTTTTGTTTGACAACTCTTTCATAGGCAGGATACTTGATATCAAGCTCTAGAAAATCAAAATGTTTCAATTATAAAACTTTAAGACATTGAAACCAACAACGTTTGCGTGACCCCACTTGTAACGTGCGATACGGTCTACTAGTGAAACCCATCTTCTGTATAGTAGTATACTGAGTTCCATACAGTGCAGTATTCTACTTACGGAATGATGTTTCATCGAGTTGATCAGCAGCTTGGTACTGCTTCTTCTTTGGAGTGTTACTCTTTCCATCTTTTCTTTTCAATGTTCCAGATTTCAGTTTGGGATTGACACCCTTCTTCATTTCCAAATCCTGAGCAATGGCCAACTGCTCAGCTCTAGGGAAAATACAAGAGAGGGCTTCAAACGTGGACCACAATCTTTTAAGCAGATCTATGTAGTAATTGTATATTTTATTGTGACTGATTAGTAATGATAAACATATTGGTCTTAAAATATCTTGCTATGTAACAATTGTAACGTCAGAGTGTAACATACAGTACAGGGTATGAGCGCGTGCGTGATTGCCTGGAATTTGGTTGCAGCACATACAGTACTATATATACAGTATACTGTATATATAATGCAAAAACTCTAACCTTAGCGCTCTAATGTGTCCTACTTTATTATTTTACTTTGTCTGACGCCAGACGATTTTACTCATCAAGGAGAGAGCGCTGGAACTCCAAATGGGTTAAATTAAAAAGGATTGTTCTCACACACTGCTGGGAGCTGCTGTCTTAACCTGCACCACCCGAACACACCCGATTCACAATCGGGCTCCCAGCCTTGTGTGAGAAAACATTTTCTGCTTCTTTCGTACCTCAGCCAGCAGAAAATAACACTTAGCGACCATAATTAGAATGGTAGTTTTGACTATTCTTGGAATTTGACACGCACACTCACTGGAAATTAAGAAACACTCCCAAAATCATAAATCCTAGCTAAAATCGGCCACTGTAAATCTGACCATGCAGTACCTGCATTTGTTTGGTATAATACCAACTTCCGTCTCAGCGCCACTCTGTAAGACTCTCTGTGCTCTCCACGATCCAATGGTACCACCATTCATCGTATCAAGTACATGGAAGACCTCTCCTCTTCTGAACGACAGTTCGTCTTCATCTGATCCTCCATAGTGGAACTGGGCCCTAAGGAAAATGAAAGATTAATTTAGCCATTTGATGATATTTGGGGGGAGTTTCTACACAGGTGTATGTGATTGTGATGATGATGTTAGTGATGGTGATAATGGTCATGATCATGATAATTGTGATGGCATGATGATGGTGATGATGGCATGATGGTGGTGATGATGATGATGATGATGATGGTGATGATGGTGATGATTAAATGTTTCCTTTTAACTCTGGGTGGATAACTGGATATATACTGTATACTGTATGGTATGCGTGGTAAATTCAAATTCAAACGTACTTGACATAAAATGAGTCACCAGGTGAATCTTTGGATTTGTCATAAACTACAAAGACAAAGATTTATTTCTTTCATCAAACAATCGCACAATCACAAAATTAACAAAACTACAGTAATCACTAATGTCTACAAACTTAAAGCAATAAATTTACCAGATTTCTTATACTGCACAAGCAAGCTGACTTCCTCAGGCAAGGACAAAAGAATGAGAACAGCCTCTTCTCTTGTGATATCCTTGAAATCAATATCATTCGCCTAAAATATTAAACATGCGTTTAATTAAATCAATTGTACATTAATTAGTAAACTAGAAGTTACTATCCACTGAAATCATCACTTAATACATTTTAGATGTAATGCTCTTGAAATAATACAATTTAGTCCAAAGAGATCAGATAGCCAGATAATGCAACCATACAATTTCCCTCTATTTTCCATTTATTACGTTTGCTAATTTGGAATTTACTTATTGGAATGGACATCTGTTTACCATGTTCGTTAATTGGCAAGTAGACATCCAGACATCCAACCGACGCAAAATCGAGATTGCAACAATATAGTATGGTACATAGATAGCGAGGAAGACTGTGCCTAGACTGAACTCCGGAGAACCTTTATCAGTGTCAACAATATTGTGCTGCCTTACTGCGCTTAGCAGCAATTAACAATTAAGACCAGTCAAAATCAATTAGTTATCAATACTTACAGACAAAATTTGATCCCCAACACGGAGACCAGCAACTTGTGCTGGACTTCCATCCTTGATTGCATTTGCAAAGATGCCAACAGCATTTCCTCCAGCGACCTGGATACCAAGACTGCTTCCTGTGCGGTGGAATGACACAAGATGTGGCTCACTAAAACACAAATTTGATATTTAGTTCAGTTTTACAAATAGTCTTGAAGTGATATTTTCGCAAAAAATCTTACCCGTGGAATTTCTTGTCCCTCCTTGCATCAATGTCTCGTTCACGTTCGTCACTTCGCTTTCCAGCACTCGAGATACTGTATGTTGCTGTGCTGCGTAACGTGCTATCCCACATTCCATCTGAAAGACAAATAATTTTGAAGATAAATATGATGTTTCGGCTGGCTGAGGAATGGGAGAATGAAAAAGACAAAATACGTTTGGTGTGCACCATCCCTTAGCTGTTTGTATGAATTTCATCGTTTTTAATGGACCATTTGCATTATAGACTAAATTTTGATCTAAACAAGTCCAGACCAAAATTTCATCACAGCTTGAAAGAGCATCACAAAATTGGTAATATTCCAAAGACTAAGTTTCGTTGCGAAATGTTGTAAAATGCGGAGATAAATCTAAATTAAAAATCTAATTTAAATGCATTGTCGAATCGCGTCCGGTGTGTCTGAACTTTACGCATGGGAAATTGACAGCCCAATACCCTTTAGGGCTGTCAATTTCCCGTTGTACAGTAATACAAAATGACTGAAAAACGGCAAACTTCACAAGGCTACAGTACATATATGATATATTATCCGCATTTTACAACATTTCGCAACGAAACTTTGGAATATTACCAATTTTGTGACGCTCTTTCGAGCTGTGATGAAATTTTTGTCTAGACCTGTCTAGATCAAAATTTAGTCTATAATGTAAATGGTCCATTGATAACCGCACCTTGTTTGCAGAATATGATCAGTAACCAAACATACTGTATTACTACAATGGAGTGCCCTGTAACCTGTGACACAAAGGTTAGGTGCCCTAGAGCCAGTTTAGCAAACTATTAGTCTCCCCCAGATACAGCGTATCTGTTGTGTACAGCCTCATCTAGCCTCATCTGCAAAGAGGGGTGCATGCTTTCCACGGGATGGTGTGTGAGGGAGCCTTACTGCCCACTCTCCTCTGGCAGAGGCTCTGCAGTCTGCAATACTACTATCCCAACATTTCCATTATTTGAGATGGTCGAATCTGCATGTTCACCATTCTGTTACGTTTTACATTTAACACGTAACCGACTACCTGAAACTCACACAATGAATACAGTATAATGCGATGCAGGACATATGAAGTTCCCAATCATTGTGACCAACAGTTAAAGTCATGACTTTCCCCACTTTTTCTGATGAAAACCCTACTATTCTGCAGATCGTAAACAATTTCTTGCCGTTCAGATCAGTAATCAGCTGTTATTTCAAGCCTTCCGATGCCTAACTTCATTAAAGGCACTGCAATTACTGTACTGCACCTACCTCTTGGTCCACCACCTTGCCACTGGCCTTGTTTAAATGCAATCAAGTCTGAAATAAGAAACAATCATGTGAGATATTTGTGCTTTGAACAGCATTAAATACGATGAGAACTTTGAATAGTGATTTTTATGGTGAAACTGTTGCATAGTCACTCAATCTTATTTTACACTCACAAAATGCAACTTTGGACTTAATTTGGGTAAATTATTAAGCAATCCCAGAAAAGTTTCAGAAATGAGATTTTTATTTCCAAGTCTCTGACGATAGACAGACTCAGTGCAAGCTATCTACTGTATTACGACCAGCAGTTTCATTAATGCATATGCATGAAATAGATGCAAAGATTGATAAATTTTGCTCGTAACTTTGCACTTTTTGCTAGAAACAGTGAAACTTACTAGCACATGTTCACTAGTAGCCAAAAAAGTTAAGGTAGAGTGGTAGACCCCTGGTGCTCACCTTGCCCATTCATACCATTATTTGCACTTTCTACCATTGTAGATCTCGTCATCGACAGCGATTCATTTACTCCTGCAAACCTATGAAAACAGAATCATTAGTACTGTATACTACGCTTATACGCAGATGCACCATCGTTGATACTGCATTAACGTTGCGTGGTGTCACTAATTATCCAGTATGGATCTACAGTACAGCAATATTTGCACATTATGCACCAATTACCTTGCAGGCATATTTGGTGGAACATCCTTGTTTCTTAGAACAACAAGATCTAATCTTTCTGGAGCATTTCTCATGATGTTTACAGCATCTGGTCGACTTATGTCATCCACTCTCTTGTCATTTATCTTAAATGGAAAAATGCGAATTGTTACAAAATAATATAACAGAAACTTAGTCATGGCTGGATTTACTGGGGGGGGGGGGTTAAACCCCCTCTAGAATCTCTCTAACCCACCATAGTCAGGCTAACTTTTCAGCCTGCCCGGTGTGGATATGCAAGTTCAGAGTGACATCAACGACATTACGCTCTTATAAAGTTTTCAACCCCAACAAAATTTTGCTTCACCCCTCCTATTTGGAGTGAAAGTCTTTAACCCTAACCCCTAACCCCTGCCAAAGTGGTGCTGCTCGCACCCCACTAGAAATTTTTCCACCACTGACCTTTTAAAAAAATGAAAATCCGTCCTTGAACCTAGTCACTTATCTTGTTGTGCTAATCACGCTCAGGCAGCCTGAAAATGATGTACTGTAAACTACTGTATTACTGTACCTTGAGAATAACATCACCCAACTCCAACTGTCCATCTCGGCCGGCAGGCCCTCTCTGATCCAGATCTTTCACAAACAAAATACTCCCCAAAGACAATCCGTAACTTTCCGCTGGATGTTTACTTAACATCACATTTCTTGGTTCCTTGCTGGTCTCTGCCAGAGCTCGTTGATGCTGAGCTGGGGGAGGTTCTTGGATGGCAGGAATCGAGGGTGAGGTCGGGGATGATGATGCTGTGCTGGGCTTTCTTCGTAAGATCACCTGAAAATAATAAAGTGTTATTATTCCACTGGCTGAGGCACATTAAATTAGTGGAAAATGTTTTCTCACATACTTCTTAGGGCCCAAGAACAGTTGTAAAAAATGCAACTATCGGCCCACTGGCAGGAATCGAACCTGCTGCCCTGCAATTCGTAGGAAAACTTGACAATCTGTATACTGTACATAATGTCTAAAACTTTTTGCGAAAACCAACCAGACTTTAATTTAAGCAGAGAAAACATGGGGGAATTGTGCAAATATAAAACAATGGTAAGAACGGTATTTTAATATTCTAGCTTTTGACTAAGATTCAATCATTTATTGATTCCTGATGAAGACTGTCAATCTTAGTCAATTTTAAGGTAGAATATTAAAATGTTTATTTTCGGAGTTACCGTTGTTTTATATTTTATTAAAATACTCTGTGGTTCCCGTAATTGTGCATAGTTATGAATGTTTTGCAAGTATGCCTAATATGAATTAGGAAAATCTGTGACTTAAATATGTATGTACTTTTGAATGAAAAACAAAAAGTATGTTACTTTAATGTATATCGATTGTCAAAACGTGTGGCCTAAAGTGTCTGCCAGCATGTGTTTGTGAGACTCCTAAAGTATATATTTCTTTGAAAAAACTTTAATGAACCATTTCCTACCAGTTTGACAGAATAGCCACTGTTTTTCAATGCTTCAACAGCAACACTGTGTTCCACACCTTCGACATTCACACCATTTACACTGAGAATAACATCATTATTGCTGCAACAAAAATAGATTGTCTGTTAGGCTGGGGCGGATTAAAAAACAAAACCAGACGTAAAAACATGATAAAGGTGTTTCTCTCCACATCATCTTGACATTAGAAAACCTGCTTCATTTTCAAAGACAAAAAATGGACTATGAAAAGTAATCTTGAACTGTCTCAGCGCCAGTGTACAGGTTAAAATAGTGCCAATAATATTAACAAGTTTTATTGGTAGGGATGCGACTACAGTACCTGAAAAATATAAGGAGAATTTTGACGTTTCGAGCAATAATGGGTTATTTGGCCCTTCGCTTGAAATGTCGAAATTCTCCTTATATTTTTCAGGTACTGTAGTTGCATCCCTACCAATGAAAGCCTAGGCCTGTTAATATGAAAAGTAATAACATTAGGCCATAAATCTCTTCTACTTTTACTTATTTGAATCCGCATCAGATGAAGCTTTCTGCTTTGTGATCGCATTTTAATTATCTATATATAGGAACCGTATAGGTCTTGCATACTGTGTGAATGAATGGCAATTTGTGACTCTTTATATTAGTTTTCTGGCTTTCCAAATTTGCCAGTCTACCGACAAGTTACTGCCCCAGCCTACTGTCAGGAAAATATTATTGACAAGGAATGCTGCAGCGATTGATTGACCAACACCATCACAAAGAACCTACCGAAGTAAGCCATCTGCAGGACTTCTTTCTACAACATCCGAGACAATGATCGATGTATCGCCAGTCTCATAATGTGGGTTATCCAGCCCACCTGATACGGCTATACCGAAACCCTGATCAGGAGCGGCCTAAGAAACACACAAATTAATAAACATGGCATTTTTTCCACAAAATAAAAAGAGATCAATTTCTGACTAATTTTCTCAACTCCATTTATACCTTTTCAAGGATAATTGTCTGTTTCTCCATTTCTGAAAGCTGAAACAAAATGAATGTGGCAAATCAGACACAGATCTGTGCAGATACAGTACACCCTATATAGGGACTGGGTGCCCAAAAAATTGAACAGTACTGTTATGTTCCACATTTTCCCGAGCCGGCGGCGTGAAGCGCCGTGCAAGGGTGCTAATTCCGCACGGCTAATTATACCCGGATATGTAAAAACCACTGGTGAAAACATAGCGGAGTCACAGAATAGGAAGGTACCTGTATACCAGAAGTCTCACTCAAGCAAGTATTTGTCCACATTTTTACAAGCAATTCGTCATCAATCACGCCATCCTGGCTAGTACACCCGGCACTTTGTACCTACCAAAACCTGATAAAAACTTTTCCGGCTGTACTAGCCAGGATGGCATGGATTGGTGGGAGCGAGTTAAATTTTTTGTGGATGTAAAACAACAAAGGCACCAACTCAAGTTACACTTCTGCTATACTTTCCTATTTTGTGGCGGAGTGCAAAGTTGTCCTCCATTTTGTTTAGTCATGGACGGTTTTCGACGTTATGCACATGCGCGAGTACAAGCTCTGTCGAAGTAATTGTTTTTCATTTTGAAAGGATGTATTTTGCTATTTTACAGCAATTTTTTGTTTTAAATTTCGTTAAAAAGTTTACAAAAGCACAACACAGTGTTTTTTTTCTCGACTTTAACTTGAAATAAGCCTGCAGTTTCATGAATTAGTGGCTGTTCAACCGTGAAACAAAGTTTGTATAATAATTGTTTTGATGTTGATGTCTTTGATAATTTAATCATTGTTGTGCCGGTTTGGGTAAGTGTAAACATTTCAGTTACTGTAGTAAAATTCCATGCCGTACTTGCTTTGTGTTGTCAGTTTTATTCATATCTGCGAAATTTTTAAGCCATTCTTAACTCGATAATTCACTTTAATGCAAGCTGGTATGCAATAAAGCTAGCATATCAGTTGTGTTTTTATGTTTGTTTATAATGGTCTTAATACTGTACTTTATGTGGAGTTTTTATACTTCATCTGTTAAGAAAGGCAAGTCAGGTTGCTGCATAGTTAATTATTAGTTAATTATTTAATTTTCAGTTATCAAAAATTAAATGTACATGTAAGTGATGAATTTCAACCAGAAGAATGGAAGATTATTAAAGTTGGTCTAGTAAAACCAATATTATGCCTGTTTAACCCATTGAGTCACATTGCACCCTACTTTATTATTTTATTCTGTCTAACGTCAGACAATCGATTTTACTTGTCAAGTGGAGAGTGCTGGCATTTAATGGGTTAACTGGCCTATCTGCCCATGTCTCTACATGTAGTTAACCCACTGAGCCATCGCATTGTGCTCTGATGTGCCCCACTTTATTATCTTACTCTGTGTAATGCTGGATGATTTTACTCGTCAAGGGGAGAGCGCTGGCGCTTCCTAACAAAACTTATGCATGGGGAGTGCATTATTTCAATGATCCACTAAGTGAACCGGCAGAGCTTTCTTATTAAGAGGCATTTTTTTTCTATGACGCATAATTTTGCAATGAAAAATGTTCAAAATCTAAAATCTTTTTGACGTTCCTCTCAAAAATTACTTTTTAGCTTTATTTTGTAGTTTACACAGTTAGAAACCATTTTAAGTCTATCTGGCAGTTGAGAAACACAAAATAATAGTTAAATATTGTCCATTTAAATACAATTATCATTGATGCTGTAAAATGCCATTACAGCAATATTGTATTTGCAAAACTTACTGAACTTCAGACATCATTTTCTCTTTGGTATACCATCTAAAATCTCTTCATTTCAGCATCATTTTACAGGTAAAGCGCTAAACATACTTTTAAGTTTGTTTGCCGCTTGAGAAACATATCAAAAATTTAAATAATTTGAATATAGTCATCACCAAGTGGAAAATTATATTAATTAGTTTTGAGCGGGTAACATACAAAAAAATTTCCACTTAAACAGTTCTAATTAATTTTAATAATGTAAGTGTCAAAATTCATGCCTTAGATTAAATTTCAACGCCCACTAATAATTAGCTGTCCTAAAATCTGGAACATACAATAGCTAAAATTGCATTTTTTCGGGTCACCATATATGGCATCCATGGTGCTTTAAAGATTTCATGGATGGGAATGTGAGCCCTTTTACTAACTGCTTCACCAGTTTCACGAACAAGCAAAGCTAATAACAATTTAACCCATTGTAAAATCATCAGGGGTTAGACAGAGTAAAATACTAAAGAAGGGCGCAATACATCGATCTTAATCATGGGTTAATTGATACAATTTTCTGGCAATATGCCCCTGAAAATTATGCTAATTTTTAATAGCTTCTTATTGAAAAAAACGGGATATAATTATAGATACGGTATTATATGATATCTAGGGATTAATTGGTTTGACAATACACCGACAACACCTAACAACCAAGCACCAATTTGAATAGTTTGCTGCCATGTAATCAGACCATGTCAGGAGCTTATCACTGCAAACTATGTGGGTGGGAACTTAGCCAAGAATTTCCTTTTTATAAAGACACCACTTGAATATTGATGAAGGGTGAAAATAAAAACATTGCGAAAAGCACGAACATACAGTAAGTTTCCAGATCCCGAGTCCCTAATTTATTGAGCAAATGTTTTGGCTTTGGAAAGTTTTGATAGGCTGATTAGATATTGATCACAAGCAAACATTCACTGCATTTTTATACTGTGTTACTCTGAACCAATATCAAATATGTCTGCATCTGTTCAATTTAAACTACAGGAATTTATATTTGTGTTTAATTATTAAGATATAGTATTGAAGATGCTATATTGCAGTTTGACTTGAATTACGATTTAGGTTTGAACAAAGTTTTGCACATAATCTAGAATACGCTAGAACCAGAAAAGTATTAAAGATATCGTTTTACTAATTCCACAAACTGTCAACTGTTGGATGGAATTTAAAATGAATTAGTAGAATGAAATTGTCCAAGTCGTTACAGTATAAAAAGAGGCTTTTTGAGATTTTAGAACAAAATTAGCTATTCTAATTGGGAAAATGTATGAAATGTATCAAATATAAATATTCCATAATCAACTTTGATTCCAAATTCCAATATCCAAATTTAATAGAACCTAAATCGCTTTTACACTTTATACATTTAGCCATTTATACACAGAGGAACTGTGTGATATTGTTGAGTCACAATACTAAGCCTTAACCTGACTATTGTTTGTGGTTAGTGGGGATAAATTGCTTTGCAAAAGAACAACTTTAAACCTTCAAAACAATAATTAATAAATCACTAATTCTTAAACAAATTGTAACAGCCATCGCACCGCTTGTAGTCAGAGGCAAAAATAATTTGTTTTAGGGGGAAATTATTCATTACACAAGAAAACGACATCCATACTGCAAGAGTATTGTTCTCCATGAGAATAATAACACGAAATTAATTAAGAACGGAATTTGCTAAATCTGAATATGTTTGAGTGAGATATTCGTTGTTGTATTAATTTGGCTCATTATCGATGAGCAACATCATAGTTATTTACATGCAATGCACGCGATAAAACCCTTCATAAAACATAGAATACAGGCAGTTCACAGGCATTTTAGACAATATACATAATGTCTTAAAGCTTTTTGCAAAAACCAAGCCGACTTTAAGCAGAGAAAACACGGGGAACTTGTGCAAGGATGTTTTTCAAGTATGCCTACTGTGAAATTTACATCTCGCTTCCTTTTGAAATCGACAACCTCGGAAATCAACAAATAACTCTGCCTTGGGTTTATAATTGACATTTTAAAGTGAACATCAGTTTTCACAAGAATGTCTTCGAAGTGTTTTAATATAGAGATAAGATATATTGCTTTCAGGAGATAGGATTAAACATTCGTGATATTTTCAACTCACTTTGTAAGCGGTGTACGGCTCACTTGCTCGTGGAAAACCTCTCTCTTCGTCAGGATAAGCAGGTCCTTGCTCAAAACTTTGTGAACTGGGTTCTTTCCGTCTTCTGTAACCCGGAGGTGGGTCCCTCTGTTCGGCTCGTACTTCGTGAACTCTAATATCATCGCCACCGCCGCGGACGGGCATTCTGTGCCTTGTGTTTTAAAGCCACAAAGTGTTTATATATTAAAAGCCACTTGTTCGTTTAGCAACCTATAAAACACTTCTCCCCTTGACGAAAACCTTCTAGGACCGTTACACAGCAGTCTGGACACTGCTTCTTACCTCTTTATTCCAAACAAGTCAAATATAAAGGTAAATCCTTGTTTGTGATGTTGTTATTACGAGGCGAATGTTCGTTTACAAATTTTCAAACAAGGAATGTATTTGGGCGTTCTTTGATGATAGCTTCGTCATAGCGTCGGCTCGTTAGCCAATCAGATTCGTTTATTTCTCGTGAGGTATTTAATCTTGAGAAATTAATACACCGAGTGGAAATTAGTATGCAAGTATTCCAGTGTGATATAGATCAGTGGAGTTCAAATACAGTCGTTTACATCTAGCTAAAGGTGGACAGTCGCAAATAATCAGAGCCTTTTTTAACTATATAACTGGGAGGGCAAAGCCCCCCAGATCCCATGGTGCCCCCCGGTCAACTAGTTTTGCCCCTCCAAATCAGTCCCTTTTCTCTATATGAAGAAAAAAATTATTTTTTTTGGGGGGGGGGTATGGAATTTAGAAGAGATGTTTCGCATTCACTAGTAACTGAACCTTGTTTTGTGAATCTTATGTGATGTCTTTTATCATTAAATGATTCAATATCATTTTAAAAAAGCCAAACATTGCACCTCAGATTTTAAAAATTTTCCAGTGGATAGCATATCCCGGATTTTATAGATTTGAGTTGTTGGAAGGCTAGGCTAAACAGGTTAGTGATCGAGTTGTGGCCAGTATTCACATAAACATACCATGCAAATGCTTAACTGAAGATTCGATCTATCTACAGTATAATTTAACGCCGTATATCCAAAAATCTGTTTCAGAAAACAGACGAAATGCAGTCCTAGGGGCGGAGAAATATGAAAATGTTCTGGGGGAGAATGCCCCCCAGACGTACCCCCTAATCAGTTACATACAACACCACACTAAAGCTCTTGTCACCAACAACCAACTGACAGGCCTTGGCCTGTTTCATACGTCGGACTATCGTCGACAATTTTTAATTGAACGAATTACATGCGTCGGTAGTACATCGTATGAAACGAATTAAAGTCGTCTGATGAATTAAATTCGTTATGGTCAGACGCGGATACACCGTCTCAGTCTGTAGCGCGTCTTCGTTTCATACGACGTCTTAGACTTACCGTCGTGTCGAATTAAATGCATAAATTATCAGTAAAGTCAGTTTCTCTCTTTCTGATCTCGTGTTTTTTATTTCTGGGTAATCCATGATCGCTAGTCATGAAATGAATTCGTCTGAATAGTTAAATTCGTCGTTTGAAACGAAACCATTCTAATGTCGAGCAATATTGACGAATTTAATAACGAATTAAATTCTGCATCTGAATTAAATTTGACGTCAGTAAAACAGGCTTCATCTCTTCACACACAGAATAGTATGGTCCATTTTCTGTAGATGACCCCCGCTGACGAATTCTTAAAAAAAGGCCCTGCTACCGGAGCACTTCAATTTTTCAAGGATTCAATTAGCTTAGCCAATCAACGATGAAAAACTGTCAAATGCCGGCATTGAGAAACACGAAAGTTTAGTTGAGCCGTAGATCTAGAAATCGGAAATTGAAAATGAGATAGACTGCTTGAGGGTCAACGTAATTCATATTTTATACCAGAAAATGATTTTTCTGGTAACATATTTACAACAATTCCACAAGTTCAAATTTTTTCTGAGTTATATGTCGCCACGCATCTTGAATTCGAACTGTTCAACCAATAATAGATAGCTTGCGACCTTTCTCTTGTCGCTGAAATTCAGTAA
>CACRXK020007516.1:0-22646 GCA_902702795.2 Paramuricea clavata
TAGCCTAAGCCTGACTGGCTAAGCCATTCTTTCTTTGAATACCACGACATTTGAAAACCTTCCCGATCGGGCATGTCGAAAGATCTGGCGTTTGTCTCTGCTTATAAACAATAATATTCTGCTCAGCAGAAAATGGTTTTGTCACCAATTCCCAAACAATATCGTTAGCTTCGAGTAAAGAAGAAGTCGATATACTTGAATGACCTGAAGACGTGTTCATTCAGGCTGAAAGCTTCGAGCTAAGAGGCTGTGATCAGGTTGTGTTGCCCGTTTAGTCATGCAAATCGAAAATTGCATGACCAAGGCTTCAAAAACAGCCGCATTGCGCGTGCGCGAACGTCGTAAGCCAATCAGAAACCAACAAACCTAATATAAAATAATACAGCTAGTCATGAAATTCTGAAAGTGCATGACCAAAACACACAGCGAGCGAACCACGCAGCAATCACACGTAATCTTTTTCCACGCGCTTACGCAACCCGGTCATGCATGTGAAAATATGCAGGACCGCTCAGTTGCCAAGGTAACAAAGCCAAAATCAATAACATACGAGAATATTTAGCAAGAATATCGCCTAAAGACCATTGATTTGGGTAAACAAAATAATAAATAAAATACTTAGGCGTAGAAGTGCAAAGATAAAGTATAATTCTATTGTAAACAATTACACTGAACTGATTTTTAAACATTTTTGGGGAAATTTTTAGTCATGCACTGCATGACCTGCATGACCGCTGGCTTCGCCACTGTGTAGAACCCCAGCAGAAACACGCGAATAGGCAATGTTTTTATAAGCGACCGTTATATTTAGTTGCAAGCGACGGTAATAACATTAACAAGGTCAAGGTGGGTCAAGGTTTTATCGAAAGCGATTGACTGTTAGATTTCCTTCACAAATTTATAACTAAATAACGTTATTTCCTTTAGATTTAGCTTTATTGTAACTTTTTAAAGGTATAAAAAAACCCGTGGAAACGGTGAATTACTATAATAGATTGAAAATTATTATTATTTATCATTTTGACATTTGAGTGATTGAATTGAGTTAATTTACACTACATCGAATGTCATGTTGAATGACATGTTGAATCTTATGCGTACTTTACAATGGTTGCTATTTCGTTGTATTAAATTTCAAGAGTATTACTGTCGGGATTCGCTTAACCCGGCAAATAACTCACGTTTGTTCAGTTTATAGTTTACTTTATTGCTGATACTATGTTCTCGTTTTTCACCTACCAAATACATGTCAACAATTCTTTTTCTACCAAATATCAACCAAATTATTACTAAATATGCCAAACTCGCGACACTCTCCCCCTATTTTATACTGTATGTATTAAATATGATCCTGTCCGTAATGTAAACCTTATTAACTAGAAGTTTATGAATAAATTTACTGTATCGTTCAAATGGTTAGTTCCTCTTGATTTGCAATCTCTTTTATCATATTCCTAGCGACTACGGCTGCCTTTCTAGGATTAAATTCTCTTGCTCTGGGATTAAGTTCAGTAACTTCCTCCGTCTTATGTGGTATATCACATGATAACTCCATTGGACATAGGTGCTGCACCGCTCTCTCAATAAATGACTTCCCAGCTCTTAACCTCACCGCGCGTACAACACCGTCTCTTCCTTTAATCAGCTTCACTACCACCCCGATGTTCCATTTTCCTCGATTCCGTTCATCCGATGTTATTAATACCACGTCTCCAGGTTTGATAGAGAGTTGTTTGGTCTTATGGTTAAGGTTATGTCTCTCTCTCAAGCCTTTCACGTACTCTCCAGACCATCGGGACCACAATGCATCCTTGCAACGCCGTAGATATCTTGCTCTTTTTCTCAGATTACCGTCTTCGATTGATTCGATATCTTCCTCTGGCAATAGATTGGACTGTTCGAACATCATTGAATTTGGAGTTAAAACGGGTAACTGAATGTCATCCTCGACGTATGACAATGGGCGATTATTCAGTGCGATTTCGACATCGAGTATCACTTCTTCGAATTCGTTCCATGTTAATTTTGCACGTCCGCTCGACTTATACAATGCTTGTTTCACTAGCCCCACTAGTCTCTCGAATTGTCCTCCCCACCAGGGAGCTCTGCTTAAATTAAATTGCCATTTTATGTTCTGGTGGGCGAGATAATTTTGAAGCTTCTCATCTTTCATGATCGCTCTGAGCCACTTCGCTGCAGCTACAAAACTTTTGGCGTTGTCGGAATAGATCTTACTAGGTCTACCGCGTCTAGCAACAAACCGCTTTAAACTTCTGATGAATCCCTCAGTCGTTTGATCTTTTAAGAGCTCGAGATGGATGGCTCGGGTAAGACTACATGCGAACAACAGGATATGAGCTTTGCCGTTTTTCGTCGAACTAATCTTGTATTCCATTGGTCCCGCATAGTCGACACCGATACTTGGAAAGGAGTCGAACCAATGGTCCGGTCTGTTGGAAGATTTGCAGGTGGTGGACTGTGGAACGCAATGGCACGGAATTTCTTGCACCCGAAGCAATTGTTGATAACTTTCTTTGTTAACTGCCTCAATCGTGGGATCCAATAGTCACGTCTAACCCAAGTCATTGTGAGGCCAACTCCCCCGTGCAGAGTCACGATGTGGGCGTCTTCAACGATCTTCTTAGATAAACGTGCCGCAGGTGGTAAGTATAGAGGAAATTCTCCTTGAATGCGACCACGGCACTCGTATAACCCAGCTGAGTTCAGCTGTAAGTTCAGTCTTAATTTGTCTTCTTGAAACTCGTCTGCACCGCTGGAGCTGTCTTGGACTCTCTTGATCCACCACTCAACTTGTTGATTTATATCTTTAGTTGTCAAAGGACCGGTAACTCTCGCTAGTTTCTTCAACTTACAGTTCGTTAGGAATCTTCTAATCCAAGCCATGATACGGACTGCAGACCAAAAGCAATGTTTCGACAATAATTCTTCAAACTCATCATTTATCTCCACGGCAGCTGCGAATAATTCTCGGCTCAGTTTCGCTTCTTCTTCAGTTTCCTTGCTTGCCATAGGAACAATTGACTCCGGCCACTGGTTGGGGTATGGTAACCACACTGGTCCGTTTAACCAAACCTTGGGGAGATTGCTTCCAAGACACCCTCTGCTTCCAACGTCAGCTGGATTCTGGTCAGTGGTTACATGTCTCCACTCGATGAAGTCCTTCTCGTTTATCTTACGCACTCTGTTAGCTACGAACTGTTTATAAGTTCCACCCCCTTTGATCCAATATAGGGCTACGGTGCTATCTAGCCATCCCGTAACAGATCTCACCAGTTGACCATCAAGGGCATTCTTTGTATTCTCTGCCAGGTTTGCCGCCATGTGCGCTGAAACAAGCTCTAGCCTTGGAATAGACAAGCCTTTCTTCGCTAAACGAGACTTCGCGGTCAGTAGGCCCTGGTTAACTCCTGACTCTTGGTGGACAACTGCATAAACTGCCGCCGACGTCCCAACTCCACTTGTGTCTCCGAACACATGTAGATCTATCGCTTTAGTCGGTTCTTGAATTGATGTGATACTTCTTGGTATCTCAACTCTACCAGGTACCTATTCTCGAATTTGCACCACTGATCTGCGACGCTTTCCGACACTTTCGCATCCCAGGGTAGATGTTGGTCACAAACTTGCCGATACATCAGCTTTCCTGAAAGTGTTGTGGGCGACACTAAACCAAGTGGATCATATATCGAGGCTAAGAATCGTAACATTTCTCTCTTGGTCGTTTCAGCAATTGGTTGTGGAAAAGTAACAGATATAGTGTCATTGTTTTTATTCCATGGCAGCCCCAGCAACTTGGTTTCTCCCGCTTTGACTCCGAGCTGATCCTTCGCGTAACTTTGCTTCCCATCATCAGGCTCACTTTTCGCTTCTAACACCGATTCGTTGGAGTGCCATTTGTGCAACTCAAACTTGGCTTCTTCGAATATTGCTACAGTGGTCTCCTTCAGATCAAGCACTTCCTCTTTAGTGTCTCCCCCCGTGATGACATCATCAACATATAAACATTTCTCGATTTCTGCGACTTCATTTGGATATCGTTCCTTCAGACTTTCTAGATGCCGTTTCAGCGTTGCTCCGAGCAGAAATGGTGACTGCACTAACCCAAACAGTGCTCTGGTGAATCTGAGAACCTCTATCTCTGATGTTTCCTCCTTGACCCAGTGGAACCTTAACACATCTCGATGTTCTGGTCGGATTCTGATCTGAAGAAATGCCTTTTTGAGATCACCAGCCAACGCAACAGGTTTCAACCGATTTCTCACCAACACATCCCAAAGGATATTTTGCAAGGGCGGCCCTGTCTCTAAACAGTCGTTCAATGATTGGCATTTGTCATTGGCTTTAGCTGATGCGTCAAACACGATACGAGTTTTGGTGGATTCTGCTGACTCCCTTACGACAGGCTTATGCGGTAGATGAAATTCTTTCCCGACTGGTTCACTGGTTACTCGTTCAACTACACCCTCAGCAACTTGATTTTGAATGATCTCATCGTATTCAGTCATGAGGTTGGGATCTCTTCGTAGTTTCTTGACTAAATTATCTAATCGTTTTAAACTGCCATGTTCATTACTCGGAAGAGGACCATGACCCTGTTTCCAAATCAATCCGGTCTCATACCACCCTTCATCACTTCGGCTAAGCTGTTCCTTGAACTCATCATACACCGACTGCTGGTCACCTTGCGCTCGATCTTCTAAACCCAGAACATCCAAATTACACAACTGTTCGTAGTCTCCAAATGATGTTCTGGTAAGGTAGGTATTGCTAAGATTCACTTCCTTTCCTGGGGACATCATCGACCAACCAAATGCTGTTAACTCTGCAACCGGCTCACCTGGATTTCCAATCTTTGGCTTCGTAACTGTTTTTATGCGAGAGTACTCACTGGCACCCAGGATCAAATGGATTGGTAAAACAGGTTTGCTATCTTTATCATCCATTACCACTCCCTCAAGGTGAGGATACTGGTTGATTTTTTCTGCATACCTTGGATTTGGAACTGACAAGAGAACTCCCTTATCCACTTTGTTGACTTCTGTTTCCATGGCAAATTTCCCAGTGACGCTAGAAACATTCACATTATACACTTCGATCTTTTGTGTTGTTGAGCACATCATCATATCAATCCGTTTATGCTCAGTTCGAGTTGGTCGTTTTGAAAGCCGATCAATAAGAGCTGCGGAAGCATACGAGCTTCCTGAACCTGTGTCAAGCAATGCTCTGACCTTAATTCCGTCAACAAGTACTACAACTACTGGGTAAATCACTTCACCTTTGACTGACGCTACCATCATTTGCTCCGTCCCTTTATTGCATATAGATGTATGATGCCTTTCGTTACATTTCTGACAAGTGGTTTTGCTCCGACACTCTGATGCCCGATGTCTTGTCCCAGCGCAGTTGAAACACAACTTCTTCGAGCTCAATACCTTTCTCCTCTCAGTGACACTAGTTACAGTTTTACAGTCAACTGATTTGTGCTGTGTAGACTCACAATAAACACAAGGTCTCGGTTTCCATTCTCCCTGGTTTGCTTGAAATGATTTATCTTTGGGCAGCTTCGACTTGTATTTTTGATCTTCTGGACCGACCGGGTTGCGCTCGCACCACTTTCTCAGGGCTTCAACCATTTGACTAAAACCCCAGTCCTGCCAATCGTCGTCTAACCGTACCAGGTCAGCTCTGATATCAGGTAACTTATCGGGGGTTACACGAACATAGCCATTAATTTCTTTGATCTTTCCAAGTGTTTCCAATGCATGGACATTTGTCACCAAGGTCTCATAAAATTCATGTACTTTACCAGGCTGGGAACCCCGCACTGTTTGCAAGGATATAATCTGCTGTACATGAGCATTCGACACTTCACGCGGTTTTCCATATTTCGTCTTGAGTATATTTTTAGCTCGTTCATAGCCTTCGGATGTAAAAGGAAGACAGTCTATACTCATTCTCACTTTAGAGACTAGAAGCTCTTTCAGGTAAGAAAATTTTGCCACTTGTGTTATTTCAGCTTTGTCGATTTCCGTTTCAAATTGGCTCCAGAATCGTTGCCAATCTAATGGTGTCCCTTGAAACTTGGTTATAACTAGTTTGGGTAACTTGACTTTGCTAAGATTTTCTTTGCTTGATTTACTTTCTTCCATAAGTTTCTTTTCATAATCATGTTTCATTTGCATTTTCGCTTCCTCGAGTTTTAATTCTTCTTCGAAACGCTGTCTTCGTTTATTATCTTCTCTCAGTTCATCTTCTTCCCTAGCTTTCGCCTCTAACTTTTCCACATCACTATGTAACTCAGCCATAACTTGTTCATACTTCGCAATCTTTTCTTCGATCTCAAGTGTCCATTGTGTAACATCTTCTGGGTTTTCACCCTTCTCGATTTTCGCTGTTTGTATTAAGACTTTTTGCTCGTGAATACTGTCGATTAACTCGCTAAATACTTTCTCTTGTCGCTCTAAACTCTTCAGTTCGTTTTTCTCTTGGATTCTCGGTGTATCACTTCGCGTAAATTCAAGCATACGTAGCTTCGCTTCGATCTTGTTTAACATTTGTTTTACGTCCGCCATCTTGAATTTATATTTTCCCTGTCACATAAAATAAACATTCAATATCGATATATTTCACTCTAAAAATACGTTTTCCAAATAGTTCTTGTTTATAAAATCCTGTTCGGGGTCGTCACTTTTGTCGGGATTCGCTTAACCCGGCAAATAACTCACGTTTGTTCAGTTTATAGTTTACTTTATTGCTGATACTATGTTCTCGTTTTTCACCTACCAAATACATGTCAACAATTCTTTTTCTACCAAATATCAACCAAATTATTACTAAATATGCCAAACTCGCGACAATTACTATTTATAATTCAAATTTTGTTTGATATTTATATTTCATGTTATTTACAAAATGTGCTGTAGTTTTGAAGCTTTGCACACTTTGTAATCAGTGCGAGCACAACGGCTCCGTTTCAATTTGAGTATATAAAAATCGAGTATTTTGATAGCGTTGGGCTTTGAGGCTTTCACGATATATGAATATAAACACCTGATAATTGTAAATAATCAGTGCGAGCACAACGGCTGCAAAATCACAACAAATAACGAAATATAAGGTAAGTTAAAAACAGTAAAGCTTTACCTACCTCGATTTATTGTTCTAAGGCGCTCAATTATGTAAATTTTCGGCGAATAATCAATATTTCTTTGCGTTTCTCGTCGAAAACCCGGCATGAAAATGCTTGTCGGAAAACTCGGTATTTGTCGTACACTCATACTTTACAAATCTACCACGTAATTTACGACCATGCACCGGTACGCACACTGAACACGACGACATGAAATTTAGAGCCTATATGAAAGTTGCATGCCATATATGGCATGCAACAAAAACACAAAACAACTAATTCATCCAAAAAATATTATATGAAATTAAATGCATTTCATTGTGATATTAACACAAAGTCTACCTTTATAGTGCTTAAAAGATTACAACAAGATTTCTATTTCCACTTACAGTTTATCATATATTTATTGTATTTAGATCTAAACACGAGCAGCTCCATGCGACATGAAACTTGTCATAGAAAACTCGTCTGTAGCCGGTTTTAGCTTTAATAATAGTAAATAAGTAATTATAATAATTATGCAATTTGTGATGTTACTCTGAGTGTATATCCACACCGGGCAAGCTTGAAAAATATGCCTGGCCACGGTGGGAATCGAACCTACGACCTTTGGAATACTAGCCCACCGTGGCCAGGCATAGTTTTCAAGCTTGCCCGGTGTGGATATACACTCAGAGTAACATCACAAACATCATATTCACCTGAGTACACAGCACCAACACAGAAACAAATCATATTACTAGATTGCATTGATATCGAAGGAACTAGACTCAATTCCGAAATATCACATACTCGAACCGATCTGACCGCATAGCTCAGTTGGCAGAGCATTGGGCTAGTATTCCAAAGGTCGTAGGTTCGATTCCCACCTTGGCCAGGCATATTTTTCAAGCTTGCTCGGTGTGGATAATTAATCAAAAATATCATATTCACCTGAGTCCACAGCACCAACACAGAAAAAAATCATAATTATGCAATTGTTTCAAATTCCTCACCTGTGAAAGAAGTTTAGCTCGTTGGAGACGAATGTACTGCCCACCAGTAATAAGACTAAGTGCCATAAAGAAATCTCTATATCGACTAAGCGATGGCTCACATCCAACACAATACAAGATGATACCCCTCGCTGCCATTTCATGACATATTTGAACTGGGTCGTGATTGCTTGGACAGCCATTGGGAATTTCGTCATTCGATGGATCCAGGCCATGCGGATGGGCATCCCCTGCAGAAAAAATAAATTTTGATATTAAAGTAAAAGCTTGGATAAAAGAACAACTTTTTAGCAACAGGCCGTTCTTATAATTGTTCTTATAATAAGTGCATGCTCATGCAGGCCCCAAAACCAGCATTAAGTAACCAGAGAGGGGCCGCCATATATCCCTATCGAAGCCCCGTAGAACAAATGAAAGTGCACACAGTCTAAAAGGTAAATGGTTGCAAACGTTATCAATGTTGAGACAAACTTTCTCATAGTTATTGTGCGGTCTAACATGTTTAATTATTAAACAATCTCAAGTCCATCCAATTTCAATACGTCATCAGCCAGTTGTAATTAAGAGTGAGGCTGAGGTATAACCTAGGGGAGTTGAAAATCACTGAAAATGGTTGTTAAAAATCTGAAAGAATCTGTCCCATAATCCAGAAAGGAATCACCCTCCCTTAAATCCCCTTCCCTCTTCTGCAAATGCCCCTTTCACGACAACTGTTGCAGAGAGCAAAATTTGAAAGGTTGACGCTTCCAAATAGCACAGAATTAGCAAGGCTATTGTTAGTCAGCAGTTTATCAGGAGACGTGCATTAAATGAGGCAACAATGTTACTGTAACAAGTTACCACTGTCCAATTTAAAAGAAATTCTCGACCGATTAGCGGGAGCATCTTATTTTACATCAATATATATGTTATCCGGATATTATCAGGTTGAAGTAGCCGAAAAAGACAAAGAGAAAACCGAGTTTATATTGCCACACAATATTGGCGATGACGATGCGGGGTGCGATATTTCCAGATTAGCTGGTATATACAAACTGAACACTCAAGATGTACTTAGTCTTCAGGATAAAGTACATAAGGAGCGCATGGTTTTATGAAGGTGACCTACAATTTCGAGTGGGAACAGCAAGAAGCACAATTGCACGTGCAAATATATACAACTCCAACGACTCCGACTCCAACGTTCCCAAAGGCCGAGACACACAGGACGCTATAATTCTTACTAATAACTGAGCTGCCCTTTTTATATTTAGGTGTAAACCACGTCTATTCAAACAAGTATAGTCAATGTTGCTATTATCTACAGTATATAGGTATTTCATTGCACATGCGTTTAAGACTAGTATAACATTAACATCTTCTATCTCATTTGAAGAGAATGTCTGTCTTTTCTGACAATTACTGTATACTTGAGAAGTCGCACCTTGAGGTGCCTTATGAGCTGGCGGGGGCGCCCTTTCAATCAGTTGTCGATGATACAAGCACGACCGTAGCTACTGTAGACCGCTATATTCATATATTCGTGTTCTGCCCGACGGATTTCTTTTGAAAGCGATTGTTTTTACGGTATATGAATATACCCCCCCATCGCGTCTAGCTACGGCCCTGGATACAAGGTTCACATGTTGGATGCTGAGGATATCATGGCCTATCATGATGTTACCCTGTACCTTAGTCTAGACTAAGTACACGGCTAAAAAGGCACAGGTTGTTTCAAGTTGATATCGACAGGCGTGAACAATTTAAAGACCTTAAAGACCTGTTTTCAAGCTACTTTTGACAAGCACTTGAAGAATCCGAAAATTTCTTGGAATGATAAGGAGAGCTTGTTTTAAATTATCAGGTAAGAAATACATAGTACTGTACATTACGTTACATTATCATTCAGCTTCATTTTTCAGTGACCGATTACATCAAGTATTACGCTTACTTATGTTACTTACCAGCGTAAAAATTGAGAAAATCAACAACTTGTTCCAGGTTGACATCAACAGGCGTGAACAAGGTTGTGCGGCCCACTATGAACAGTATTGTCAACATGTTGTTACAGCATTGTTCAACTGTAACAACTTGGAACAACATGGTTGACAACTTGTTCATAGTTGGCCGCACAACATTGTTCACGCCTGTCGATATCAACTTGAAACAACCTGTGCCTTTTTAGCCGTGTACTTAGTCTAGACTATTTATCTTTACAACAATTGTGATATTACTTTCCTAACTATGTTTATCCTAACTCACCCTGCCAACTCGCCCTGTGGGAGGAAACTGGACAGGGTTCGTAGTCTCCAAGACCAAAACAATTCAAAGATTTTTTCTGCCTATTTTCAAAGACTTTTCAAAGCCCTTTGAGAGCAATCAGCTGTCGAAAAATTGCGAGTGTACGCCTGGTGCGAGCACCATTTTTACACAGTAATTAGTCCAGTCAAATCACATCCTAAAATGCGCCTTTTTGTCGATAATTGCGAAAATCTTGCTTCAATCAATCTATTTTATTAGCTAGAAAATCGTATAATCAAATCCTCACTGAAGAATTTAAAGACTTTTAAAGACTTTCTTTGCTTTTTTACACAATTCAAAGACTTTTCAAAGACCTTAAAGACCTGCATTCAAATTTAAAGACTTTCAAGGATTTCAAAGACCGCTACGAACCCTGCTGGAGCGGTCGGAAAAACCACGAGAATTTCGAGTCAAATATAAGCGCCTTGCCGTTGACAGACTCTTTTCACATGAGAAATTATCGAGATTTTGTTGGCGGGCATCTCATTCGATTCAATAATACAGTAGTTGAAGGGTCCTGCAGATGGAAATTATCGAGTGGAAATTTATATACATTTACTAGACCTAACCAGGAACAGCTGTGAAAAATGCAACAATGGGTCCCTGGCAGGAGGGGAACCAGTGGCCCTGTGATTCCTGTGCAGCGCTCTAACCAACTGAGCTACATACGGAGGCCAGTTGTCTAGGAATGTTCGGTATGAGAAATTTCCGGTATCGGTATACCGATATTTCCTTTGATAATTATAAAGGAAAATTCTTTAATGGAAGTTTGAAGGAAATTTTGAGTAATTCTAAAAGGGAAAACGATAATTTCGAAGCTGTTTCGAACATGTTTCGAACGACATGCACGTACTCAGTGTAAAATCTCACTGAAGTGGAAATTCTAAATCATTGCAGTAGAAAGTTCTTTGAATTGCCATTCAGTAGTAAAATAAAGGTTATGGTTTCGCCATATAGTTGGTAAATTTAACATGGTATACCGAAAAATTCCGGTATTCCGAAATTTCGGTATATCGGTATGGTTGAATATCCGGTATCGATATACCGATATCGATTTAATACCGATATTATCGGTATATCGGTATACCGAACAATCCTACAGTTGTCGAGCTCTAACCACAAGTTCATGTACGGTATATATACAGTATATGGAGTACTGCCATGTTTAGGTGATGGGTAAATATCGAGATTTTGTTGGCAATATGCCGAGCATATTAAATGTTGAGGCAGACCTTGTTATATGAGAAATGCTAGCTATTTGCTACTGTAAATGCTCTGTAAGATTTCTGGGTCAGTTTATCGTATCGAGATTAATGGTAGAACGCTACCTGAGAAACTGGAGATTATCAGGAATTGGAAGGTTCCTGAGAGTGCATATTTTGAAGGGGATTTGGGAAGGACTTTGCAAAGATAGCTGTCCCACTTCACAATCTTTTAAACAAAGAGCGATTCTTATTCTTGAGTTTCAAGATGCTAATATTTGGACTGCATTTTTATTATTTCATACTTTTTGAAATTGTCGACTGGTATTGGTTTTTAAACTTACTTATTATTGATAGAAAATGTTGGGCACTATGAGTTAACCACCCCTGGAGTGTCCACATGTTTTGTAACTAAACTACTGTAATTATGTCATTTTTGCATGAAACATGATCGATCATTATTAATTTTAATCGTGATTCATGATTTTAAGGCTTCTACATTTTTTACGTCACATGAAAGTAACGTTTGATTCAGGTGAACCCATGAAAAGGTTATTTGTGACTTGTGAAACATCGGAAGGGTGTTATGAAGGGGCACCTTAGGCCTAAAATAAAATACCTGACAGTGTGGTTCCGGTTTCATATTATAATTTTTTTTTTCATGGTTTTGCCTTTTGGCGGTTTTTTGCTGGGCGATTTTCAGTAGAGTCCCGACATCAATATTAACTAGAGATGCGTATTTCCTATGGACCAAGTTAGGCAATTTGGTTCAATAATCAGTGTGACAACAGACATTTTGGCACGCTGTATGAGCAGCCCGCAACCACCCGGAGAAAATAGGGTCGCACGGTCAATTGCTAATGGGGTCGGCAGAAAAAAATAGGGTCGTCGGGAACCGGAACCACATGCAGGTATTTTTTTAGGCCTTTATATGCATCCAACTTCGTATAATGATCTAAGTGTCTAATATGATCTTGCTCCCCAAAGGAGTTTTGAACATCAAATTGATATCAAACCAGATAACAAGTAGTGTACCCTTAACTTAATCTGTACAATTCTACTAGTCAGGCAAAGTCATGTATTAACAGCTGAAGGGATTTTGTAGATGGAAATTTCGACTGAAAATTTTGATGTATACAATTTTAGATTCAACCAGAAATTGCAGGGTTTGATTCCTGCCAGAGGGCGAATAGTTGCATTTTCACAGTTGGTCAGCTGCTCCTGGTTAGTCTAAAATTGTATATATTAATCTTCCACTTGAAATTTCTGTTTTCAATAAACACTTCCACTGTTAGTTCTATTGAGATGCCCAAAAATCTTGATAAAGTCATGACTCATGTACTGATGTTGACATTAACCATGCTAAATATTAAGTAGTATTAAGAGTTGAGCATATAAACTTACCAATCCAGACACATATCTTTGTAGCTTGCGGTCTGTATGTGAGATTAAGAGCATCATGTAGACCATCAGCCACTGCTTCAGGCATATCACCACCACCAGCTGCGGACATTCCATCAACCCAACCTAAAACAACAACAGTACTTGTACATTAATCCATTGAACCATTCTGCCACATGGCATCAGCTTACCCCATTTTCAAAATTACACCGAAAATACCTAGAGTTGACAAGTCAGTTTTAAGTCACACAGTCAGAAAGTTCAAATTGCTTACAACTTTGAGTTTTGTAGTTCGTTATCCATGTATACGCTTTGTAGGCCTTAATTAATAGGATAATTTAGTGATAATTATTGCAAAATTTAAGCACAATAAAATCACAATATTTATACCGTCATATCTTGGTGCAATCGGGTTTGATATTACAGTTAAATTTTATTTATTTATTTATTTATTATGCTTTGCCAATTTCACACAATCATGTCTGCACAAATACAAACACAAGAATATACAACACGAATTTGAACAAGACAAATTACGGGACTTGTTACAAGACAAACATGCTCTAGGATTTTCTGCGTCGTAAATGTTCAGAGCCGATTTGTAATATTCATATAGAGATCGCTTTTAAAACGACCTAAGCTTATGTTCGTTGTTGTCAACTCTTTTGGCAGAACATTCCATACTCTCGCACACCTGGATATAAACGATCTCTGGAATGTTGCAGTCCTACACTTCAGTGTGGTGAACTCCAAACAGTCAGGGTCAGCTGATCGCGTTGCTCTCTGCCGGATCTGAATTGATGGTAGAATGTTGCCATTGATGTTTATTATCCCATTTACACATTTAAAGTAAAACACCAGATCGAGGAATTCGTGCCAATAGCAGAGCGGAATGAGGTCTAACAGTTCGAGTCTCTTACTATAGTTGACATCGCAGCAGATGAATGGTAGGTCCAAAATAAACTTGCTCGCGCGCTTCAGCCTTCTGGATTCTTTCCGTGCGTTTGATCAGTTCCACGGATTGACGTTTGATCAGTTCCACGGAAATTCGAGGCTAAATTGTTCTTTTTCAAACTTTAAAATTCATTCACATTACAGATCTTTGTTGTGATGGTTTAATTGTTGTTTCTTTTAGTTTGTATATCTAGCTAGCTCATTGTGGAATTACTTAAAATACCAGTACTTTAAAATGTCTTGTTTACGCTATGTTTACCAGTTCACCTGACTCGAAAACTGACATTTGAACTAAGATTATTTTCCGGTCGATCGCGTATAAATTATTCTAAAAATGGGTGTAATACACCTACAGTGTAGCCTAGCTATTTAGAGCTGGCCTTTTGAGCCCTGCAACTGCACAATCACCTTCAGTTGACTCATTAACCAAATGCATTTTACCATACACCTTGTCTTTTTACAGTAAAAAGATGCCCACCTACAGTAATGTTGCCCACCAAGAGATTTTTGTGTAAACAGATAAACAGTACTTTAATAATACCATAGAGCAAAATAGCCCTGTACATCATGTACATCAAAAGTGGATACAATAGGAGATACAATCTGACCAAAGATTTTATACATATTTACATATATATATACAGTAATTTATTAAAAATTATTAAAGATTTCACTTCCTCAAGGTTTAATTAATTAGCCTTTCTCACGATGACGAATATCCGCAATTTTTGGGTGGCATCTAATTCTCGTTAACCTGTGCAGACAATTAAAACAATGTGAAATGCAATTTTTCAAAATAAACTAACCATTTACAAAGCAAATCTACCATCATTTGTCAAAAAAATTATATCGAAGATTTATCTCGCAGACTTCGGCTGAATTGCCACCCAAAAATGGCGGCGTGAGAATTAGGCTAATTGGTATAGATTGGGTACAATTGGGGCTCCGATTCTCGCTACAGACACAGACAATGTTCTGCTGAAAGTTGTGGGTTTCACAGGGTTTGCCACCATTACAACACAATCTCATGCACATGTCACCCAGAAATTTTTGTGACAGGGTCTCATTTTGAACAACACAATGGTTTGGGTTTGACTACCTCATGCCAGATTGCAAAGTTTGTAGCGAGTGTGCAATAAATTCCAGGGCATTTTCAGCTGCATTCTCAGGGGCGGCACTAGAGAGTGTGGGGATGAGGAACACCCCACCCCAGTCATCAGGTAGTCGGCAAATTATTGTAACCCAGTCGGCATATTGTTTTCCCAGTCTGCAAAACATGAATTGGTTCAGAAGGAAAAAACTAAAATATTGGAGTGAAACTGATTAAAAACTAATACTTATAGTTATTTACTTTTTTTCTTGCGGTCCGAAGTCATATTTTACGCTTTTCTGCAATCTGATTGGCTACGTGAGCGGTCCGTACGAGCCCGTACGGACCGCGCGAGATTTAAAGCCGTAGAGCCAATATTTTTATTTTTCAAAATTTAAAGACGAGTTTAAAGGCCACTTTTTAAAACATTAAAATGTCTGCAGACGATGAAAAACACAGTGAAAACGAATTTTACTATCTCACAAAAGATATTTCTCTTCCTGATAGCATTGACAGAAACGACGTTTTATTTGGCAGCTTCATTCGCATGCGGGAGGAGTGATTGGGGAAATCCAGAGGAGGAAGTAAAAAAAATAAAAATATTATTTACCGGTATGGTCGGTCCGTATAGAGAAATATTTCTCTCGGTCTTAAAAAATAAAAACGTCCCTCGGCCTCCGGCCTCGGGCCGTTTTCTCGGCCTTCGGCCTCGGGCCGTTTTTAAGACCTCGAGAAATATTTCTCTATACGGACCTCCAATCCGGTAAATAACATATATATATTTGGGGAAATTACAGAAATATTAAGGAAAAACTAAATGAGTAATGGTACGTCAACCCAAAAGATAGCAAACATATACAGTCACAGTAATATTCAGAAAATGTTTATGTTCAGGTACGAGCAAAACACTCCCCCCCCCAAAAAAAACACACGCTCACCAAGAGTTTTGGGAACAGAAATATAAATTAGGAAAAATATTTTTAATTTATTAATATGCATTAATTGGTGGAAGTGACTCAGCAAAATTTCACTTATACCTCAGTCCCTAGCCTGCGAAGAGGCTCACTGGGAGAAAGGTGAGCCTGCACTGAACCATGTGTTTTATTCAATCGTTTTCCCAATTACTTTGAGGTCGCAATTTCCCAATTTGGGTCAGCCAAAAATAGTGAAAAACATGTTTATAACTACATTTGCTCAAAATTACTCCCAAAATGCAGGAAATGCCATTTCAAAAACTCAAAAATTTTAAAAATCAGAGGGGGCAACCGCATGCCCCAGACCCACAAAGAAATGGCCGGCTTCAGGCTAAAATAAATTTCCCAATTTCAGGTAAACGCAGATTTTTTTTTACTTCTGGCTAACACCCTGATAAACAATAATACTCGGAAAAATATAGAATTCTCCAGATAATAGATTAAGAGTCATAATCAATACACATACAAATATAAAGCCGAATAAAATACTACCATTGGCATTGAATGTAAATAATACTTGTACTATGTGTGACTGAAAGAACAATGTTCTGAATATTTGAAGCTATTAAAATACGGTCAGATAGATTGGGATTTGGAATACCGAATACGTCTAAAATTTTATTAACTGTGGTCTAAATGAGCATGTACTGCAGTATTTATTAATTACTTCGAAATCACGAGTGTGCCAATACTCAATAGTAGCCATTTATTGTTTAATTAATGTACGACTTACGACATTCGAACGATATATATTTATTTAAATCACATGCCAGCGAGGATCAACAAATAATATAATTTGTACATATTTGGGTATCTTTTGTATGCCTTCGCTTGCTCACTAATGAGAATAATCTGTGAAGCCATCTCTAGTATGTCAATATAACGTCTTTAATACAACCTCAAAATGTACTACACTAAATAGTACTAAATAGTATAGTAATATAATATTATAATTTTTGTGTGTTGGATTTAAGCAACAGATTCAAGTTATTTATGATACACTTTTTTGCTGTTGCTTTTAGTTTCCATTTCTAGTTTTATTTTGTTCGATAGTATTATAATATTAAAATGAATATTAAAAGTTCAAAATGCTGAACATTGTTTACATTTGCTACGGTACTTTTAGTAATTTTGTCAGCGAGTGTAAGCCAATCAGAAGCCCCTGTTTCTATATGAATGCTACTACCAAGAAAACCTATTTATAGTTCCATGCAGGCCCTCCTTTCTTCGCACCGCCCGTAACCCAGGAGGGCCTGTTCGCATGCTAATACCTCTCCCCTCCCCATTCAAATAGGGCTAGATTGGATATCACAGACACATTTTGCAAACTTTCCATGATTCTGGACCTCAGTCATCCGCTGAACTTGTCATCCAGTTGTCGTAATCTCTTAATAAAACCCTAAAATGCATCCCAACCCCGAATGCCTGTAAGTTAGTCAAACTGTAATCTAATGGTTCATGGCAGTAACCATTTTGCTGTCTGAAAGCATGGCCGGATTTTGAGGGGAGGTGTGCACCTCCCCTAAGATCGTTTTGCACCTCCCCTTCCGGAGATTTTTTGCCCCTCCCCTGGAACGTCATGCACCTTCACGTCTGAAAGGTTAAATGATATATCAAAGTGAAAATTTGACAAATTTTTATGTTTTGCTTAGAGCAAGTGCCCTTTTAAATTTTAATGCAATATTTCACAAGAAACATAGTTTGTAGTTAGTAATGTAATGAATAGGGATGCACCAGATTACAAATCTGGCCAGAATTCCAGCTGGATTTAATTAATTTTCCGGCATCCGGCTGGATTTGGAGAAAATCCGGCCGGATTTAAATTTCTGTTTTCACCTTAAAAAATTCACTAAGAATGGGATAAACCATCAATTTGGCCGCTTTAAAGTTTAAAAACACTTATATTATCATAAAATATTAAGTTATTAACAAAAAGATATTTAAAAAAGGTTTATACACAATCAAAAATCTAAACTGACACTGACTAAAAATACTAAAAAACATAAACTGCCATTTTGAATACTGAACTATCCCAATTTATCCCCAATTGTCCCCATTACCGGTTTATCTCAAATCCGGCCGGAATTCCCCCTGGAATTTTTGTCCAAATCCGATAAATCCAGTTCCGGCCGGATTTGAAAATTCCTAATCTGGTGCACTCCTAGTAATGAAGGGCAAAGTCAGATGGGTTGAACAGTGAGTCATAATTCATAAACACACTGAAACATATGTACAGTACACATATATACTGTAGGTCACATAGTTGGGATTAGGGGAGGGGGGTACATTCTAAGTCCTAATTTTCCATGGGGCCATAGACCGCAGCACCTCCCCTAATGCTTCAGTCATTTGAAATCACGCCCCCCCCCACCCCACCCCCGGGACATAGCGGGGAATTAACAAAATTTAGCAGGGATTTAACGCTATTTAACAACGTGCTATGCCCCGGAGGGCGGTGGAATTAACAACTTTTTTATAACCGGGGAATTAACCCAGGATTTAACAGCCGCTATATATAAATACATCGGGGATAAAGGCCCACACAGACCGGACTCGATTTGGCAACGCAATATTTATTTACATTTTCATATCGATATTTTGACATGCATGACCAGACATTGTCAATACAATACTTGACGGAAATTCAATCTGGAAGTTGCGGAAGACAGGTAATTCAAATACATGCATGATGCGGAATTTGTCTTGTTTAGGTATACTAATGCACCTATCAATGTTAATCCCGAGGGAGGGGGGGTCGGACAAGGGGTGGGGATTTGACATTTTTACAAAAAAAAATGTCAAATGCCACTCCCTCGGGAAAAAATTCCTGGGCAAAATTCCCCACCCCCGGGATGAAATTGTATTACTGAAGTATTTGGTTTCTGGTGCACTCTATATGTCAGGTGATAGGGAAATTACACAAATACATTTGGCAGTATAATTTAAAAGTATAACAAACATAAAGAACGTTTCAAAATAACTTAAAATACTCATTAATAATTTATATACCTTGCGCCACACCATGGTGTAGTGGACTGGAACACAGTCTAATAAAACACAGTATTCTTATATAATTATATTGTCAGTATTCTAATATAATTGTTCGCCATAATTAGTATTCTTTTGTAGTCGTATTTTAAGTTGTGCGCCTCGCGTTTGATGTCTGATAAAACACACTCCTACTCGTGTTTTAAATAGTACATATTGTGAACTTTTAATATACAAGTATAAATCGATATTAATATAATTATAAAATGGCTTTTTAAGTGTTTATTTCTTGTCCAGAAATCTCCATATTTCTTGTAAAAACAACGCGCGAGACAGCGAGCGATAAACTAGTGCCCAGTCTTCAGTTTGTTCCTGACTCTTCCACAGTCCCTCGTTACCTTTTAGTGCGAGAGGATATGCCCGTTCGCGGGTTAGGCGTTGACAGCTACAACGCGGGCGACTGGGGACGAGTCAGAGTTTGTTCTAAAATTGGCTCAGGTTTCTTCAGTTTTTCGTCTGAGATCAGTGTTAATCTGTCAAAAATCCCCACCCTCGGGCCACATAGAAAAAAAGTGTCAGTCCAAATCCCGACCCATGGGACCACCTGATTGATCAAATCCCCACCCTTTGCCCGCCCCCCGCCCCCTCGGGGTTAACATTGATAGGTGCATAAGGCAATGTGAATGTGGCTAGAGCTACAAAAATTCCGATGCTAGAACTGCAATATCATTTTATAATATACTTCAGTCTTTATATAAAGAACAAGAACATTCTTGTAAACACGAGGTCACATGAAAATGCTAAAAGAAGAGCGTTTTTACAGCTCCTCAAAGCGTTTGTATGCGCCGAGGTATACGTAAATGATTTAAATTAATGTAGCATTTTTACAGCTTGTAAGTGTCACGAAAATATAGTATACTACAGTATATACTAAACAGTAAAAGACTACTTTACAACCAATGATTTTATGTTTACATATAAAACTTGCCCTGATAAAGTTAAACAATTTCCATCAGATGTATAGCTAATTGAGCCAGTGTGGGCTTTGGACTGCAAAATATCTTCAGTATAAACTCGAGGTATCAACATTAAAAGCTTCAACAATTCACAGTATAAAATTAAGCTGAATTTATCATTTAGATAATTATAATATCCATTAAACTGTAAAATAGTTTTGACTGGCTGCCGAAAGACTCTAGGTCTTGACAACCTGCTGCCTAAAGACTCAAAGTCTTGACAACATAAGCTTCAACAATTCACAATATAACAATTCACAGTATAAAATTAAGTTGAATATATCATTTATATACTTAATTATAATATCCATTAAACTGTAAAATAGTTTCCACTGGCTGCCGAAAGACTCTAGGTCTTGACAACCTGCTGCCTAAAGACTCGAAGTCTTGACAACATAAGCTTCAACAATTCACAGTATAAAATTAAGTTGAATTTATTATTTAAATATTTAATTATAATATCCATTAAACTGTAAAATAGTTTCCACTGGCTGCCGAAAGACTCTAGGTCTTGACAACCTGCTGCCTAAAGACTCGAAGTCTTGACAACATAAGCTTCAACAATTCACAGTATAAAATTAAGTTGAATTTATTATTTAAATACTTAATTATAATATCCATTACTGTAAAATAGTTTCCACTGGCTGCCGAAAGACTCTAGGTCTTGACAACCTGCTGCCTAAAGACTCAAAGTCTTGACAACATAAGCTTCAACAATTCACAGTATAAAATTAAGTTGAATTTATTATTTAAATACTTAATTATAATATCCATTACTGTAAAATAGTTTCCACTGGCTGCCGAAAGACTCTAGGTCTTGACAACCTGCTAGCGAAACTCAAAGTCTTGACAACATAAGCTTCAGCTATATTAACAATATAAATTATAGTTTAATTAACTTGTTATTTAGATTTATAATTATACTATCCATACAGTAAAATTATGGTTCCCACTGCCCACTGGCTGCCAAAAGACTTGACAACATAAACTTCAACAATTTACAGCTTCATTAGCTTTACAATAGTTGGTTATAACCAGGGGTGGAAAAAGTATCGGAACCTGGGAACCTAGTTCACAGAAATTTTTTTGAGTTGAGAGTTTTGCAGAAAATTTTCCAGAAAATATTTCAAAATTTTGAGATAACTCTGTTTACTCGACTTACAAGTTACAACTATTCTACTTTATTTACACTGTACATGCTAACATCAGCAGCTTTTAAATATTTGACAGAAATTAATTCTTTTACCCACCCCTGCTATCACAATGACTGGTAAAATGGTAAATATATGCTCTGCAAAGTCTCCAATAAAATGCAAATTAAATAGTAAACAAATAAAAGTGATGGAATAAATAAGATGATAGGACATTTCGCTACATTAATATTTCATTTTACTGTATTTGGAGCATCTACTAACTCAGGCTGTAATGTAACCTATAACAAGTCGACTTACGACAGTTACGAGTAGCAACAGTAAACGCAAAGCAACATTTTTGTAAGCACTACAGTGTTCAGGAGTGTAAATTGACTATTGAGTATTGATTTTACTAGCAAACCGTGTCTCAATATCATGCTATTCTATCAAGTTGCTAACAATTTTAAAAAGTGGTGAATAGCGATTCGTTGTTTGAAAAGTGGTCAACTACTTGGCTACTTTTAGGCAAAATGTAGTTCGCTATAACTACAGCTACTGTTTTAAAAAAAGTAGTTTAAAACTACTGGCTACTTGAAAATTGTAGTTCGCTACAGTAGCGAACTACAACTACTTTGCTACTACCCACCCTTGGTGTTGGTGTTGTGTACTCAGGTGAATATGATGTTTGTGATGTTACTCTGAGTGTGTATCCACACTGGGCAAGCTTGAAAACTATGCCTGGCCATAGTGGGAATCGAACCTATATGACCTTTGGAATACTAGATTACATTGATGTTGAAAGAACTAAACTCAGTTCCGAAATATCACACTCAAACCGACCGGACCGCGTAGCTCAGTTGGCAGAACATTGGGCAAGTAATCCAAATGTCGTAGGTTCAATTCCCATCGTGGCCAGGCATATTTTTCAAGTTTGCCCGGTGTGGATATACACTCAGAGTAACATCACAAACATCATATTCACCTTAGTACATAACACCAACACAGAAAAAATCAATATCCTTACTAGTTGGTCATAACTCATAACTGTGGTATATAACAGACAACTATTGTGATGTACATGCGTACGAAAACCAGCCTAAAGCCCATTATTACTAAAGTACAAATAATACAATAATTATGCATTTGTTTTGTTATTTTTGTAATTGTAACATTACAAATTTTACAGAAAATTTCTAGCCTTCGACCCAGGTTCCCAGAAAGAAAACATTTTTTTCCACCCCTGGTTATAACCTTCTTTCTGCTTTGATTATATAGGCTAAATTACAATCCTTACTGCAAGTTCTCTCTCAAGACCCTTAATAGCTCTGGTACAGATGGCCTCATTGCTGACTTGCTATCTTTACACCGCTTTCCCAAGGATTCCAGACAGGCACTTGGCAGTTTCTTTCCAACACTATGTATGATTACCCCAAGGGAAAAAACATCAGTAGATGTACTCACCG
>CACRXK020007517.1:0-22645 GCA_902702795.2 Paramuricea clavata
GCTACAGAGAGACAGTTGTCGAGCTCTAACCAACTGAGCTACAGAGAGACAGTTGTCGAGCTCTAACCAACTGAGCTACAGAGAGACAGTTGTCGAGCTCTAACCAACTGAGCTACAGAGAGATAGTTGTCAAGCTCTAACCAACTGAGCTACAGAGAGACAGTTGTCGAGCTCTAACCAACTGAGCTACAGAGAGATAGTTGTCGAGCTCTAACCAACTGAGCTACAGAGACCAGTTGTCGAGCTCCAACCAGAAGTTCATGTGATGACAATGTAAGATGTGTCCCACGTATCTCAGTTCTCATGCACGTGAAAATTTATCTGGAGTTAAATATACGTCTTCACAGTAAGAGGCACTGCAAACTATCATCAGCATTATATGATTTTTAACGCTTATTGTCAAACACATTTAAGAACACAGTAGATTTCTAAGACAATGGAATAAGAGAATAGGTATTAGATAATATAAAAGTGTTAGAAAACCATATATATTAATAAATCGAGAATGCTTGTTAAGGATAGATAAGCCAGCTCATTATATAAAGGCTTAATTCAGTCACTATAGTCCAAGAATAAAATCAATGGAAAAATAATTGTTAGGTTTCTTTGTGTTACGAGCAAAATGAATTGAGCTGTGTTACATGAGATTGCAAAGTGTGAATAGAATGGCACTAAGGCACAAATGAACAATTGGAACATGGATTGGTTTTGGCCCGTAGCCTTACGCCTGAGAGCATTGTTGTTTTTGCAAGAGTTTCTTTATTATTCCAAGGGCACGATAAATCAACACTCGGATACCCAATAGTGTTAATTCTGCTATATCCATGGTTGCAAACAAGAAAACAAATTAAACAATACAATATCGTGACAAGTCTGAACAAGATCTTGAAATGTTTTTAAAAATGCCGGATATTTTTCTCAAACCACAAGTGGTTTTGGTTTTACCTTTCCATTTCACTTCATGCTTCCGCGAGTCTTAATTGGATATGATTATTGCCCTGGGCATTTTCTGTTAACCCCTACGAAGTGATACAGGAACTTTGTTAGCTTATTAAAAATATAACAATATTTCTTATTGTGATAGAGCATGTAAACATTGTGATCTGAAGAAGTTGGGAATGAACAACATTCTAATGTTATGCACAAATCCAAAATTCGTAACCCAAATGAAACATATAAATAATTTTGAGATATTTATTTGAGATAAAACAAATAAATCGTTTATGTTATTAAATTTACAAGACCTCTTTCAATATGTTAGATTTACTGTATATTTACTATCAAATTTTCGACATGTCCATTTGGGAGAACAGTAGTATTTTATTGATTGTGACTCTTGTGACTTGTATAAATAAAGCTTCTATTCTATTCTTTAAATTTCAGCCATATTGGGCGCGCACGTTTCAAATCAGGCAATGAGAAAACAGGATAAATTCGCGTGCATGCTAGTGTGTTTTGACTCTTGAATTGTGTTCATAGTGTATATGTTTTTCTTAAGTTTGGCGCTATTTTGCTTAAATGAAAAACAATTTAAGACAGGTTGTGGTGAATCGCTCGTGCATGAAAGCCAGTGACGTGATTACGTGCGTCATTGCCTTGGAGTCGAACACGAGGCGAACTTTGATCTTGCCCTCATATTTTCCTTTTGAACCGCTGCTGCGCGTTTAATGAAATTTCGATCTCCAAATTGCTTTTCAATATGTAAATATTGTACTTGCAATTGGATAAATATTTTAAATGCTTTTGACCACTTCAACTTTACGCAAACGCGTTTTCGAATTCTTTCGTGTTATTGTTAAAACATGATACTTGTGTGAATTGTAACAAGCTTGTCTTAAAACATTTGACTTGTTGGGCAAGGGTTGCCTATATTTTGTTTCGAGATAAGGCCAGAGCGCACATGTTGCAAGTTTTTTAAGACAAGTCACGTAGAAAATGTTAATAGGGCTATCTTAAAAGCATACGCAAACGCGTTTTCGAATTCTTTCGTGTTATTGACAATTGTTAAAACATGATACTTGTGTGAATTATAACACGCTTGTCTTAAAACATTTGACTTGTTGGGCAAGGGTTGCCTATATTTTGTTTCGAGATAAGGCCAGAGCGCGCACATGTTGCAAGTTTTTTAAGACAAGTCACGTAGAAAATGTTAATAGGGCTATCTTAAAAGCATCTTGGCTTGCTACGGTTTTGCATATAGATTGTACTGAAATAGCATGGGGTTTTCACAGGCATGAGTCAAATTTTTAGTCATTATAAATGCACTTTATACTTTGCACTTGGCGAGTAAAATCGTTTCGGGTTATAGTTTATCGAGTTTTCTTGGCACTCATTCGTGAACGGATTTCCCAATTGATAGGGGATCCGAGGTACCTACGATTTTAACGTCCTTGTTCGAGAAGACGCGAAAGTCTAACCATTTATTGATGTCAATGTAAAAGTAGTTCTTTCTCCTCAATTATTTTAAGACCTTGAGTAGAGGTCCAAGCAAGGATTGAACAGCTTGAAAGGCAAGCGTGCTGACCACAACTCCCCTTTACAAGAGATGCATGTCTAACAAAGTGGGGCGATGCATTGCAGCTTAATAATTAATGGTTATGCAACTAATCATGAAATGTTTTTTTAACGAGAATTAAAGTTTGCTCAAATACAATATTATTTCCATTCCAGTCATATTTTACACAAAAGCTCAACAGGAACCGCCTTTAATTTGATTTCATCAGTTTTATATTTGCGTTCAATTTTGAATTGAAGCACGTTTTCATTGCAAGATTATCAGGTTTTTATCACGACTAATCGTAATTCGCACGTACCCCTACTTCAACTAGAGGGCAATACAGCGAGCTTTTGAATATACGATTAAATTTCTGGCAACCCACGCTATGGGGTCCAATCTGCGAAGTGCTCTTGTACGTCAATCATTTTTTATAAATGTAACGGAAGGAACTAGATGCCAAGCGCATAGGCATTTCCTTTTTGGTGGGAACACAAATATATTTATAGAAAAACCTACATACAAGTTTTGTCTACATGGGCATCAAAGTATTTCCTTTTCTGCTTTGACACAAATGTAGGATCTGTATAGTTTGGATAATCGCGTGGTCATATGATTCAAGCCAAATGAAGGTAGTGGGACGATCTTACCCAACACCCTTGCCCCACCCTTGCCCCACAATAGATGGGTTTCACTCATCGTGCAGCAGATAGAGGTCAACCATGCCAGCAGTTGTTAGAGTGAAATTTTCTTCTTGCCATAAAGTGTGAACATTTCTGAAGTGAGCATCCATCACCTTTAATGCTCATAATCACTTTAGTGGGTTAAATTAACAACTTATATATACACAGAAAAATACACCCAAATTAAGGTATAAGAGGTGCGAACGGGCCATAATAAATAAATTCCCCATGCGAGATACCTATCCAACAAAATACGACATAATATATAGATAAACAGTTAACAATTTGAATACTATATTCCCAGTAGAATGAAACAGTCCACTCCTGTGACAACTGACAAGGACAATCACACGATTTTGACCAAGTACATAACAAACTTACATCAAGTACAGTAGAAACTAGGTAATGTTTAAATGTTCACACTAGAGAAAGTATTTGGAGGAGCTACTTCGCAAACTCTGTTTCATAATTTTACCATCCTGTTGAAATAAGAGTTCTGATATGGTGATATAGTTCTGATATAGTTATATAGTTCTTATTGTTCTAATATAGTTCTTAGTTATTATGGTGATATAGTTCTGATATAGTTTTGTTTGTTATATAGTTCTGATATTCTGTTCTGATATACTGTTCTGATAGTGGTGTTACATAAAGGATTCTTGAGCGTCAGTATTGGAGTTGCCTTTGGCTAATTGGCTTCGTACATGCTACTCTGCACGCGTAGAACCACCTGCTGAAATGACTAAAGCAAACCAAACCAAACCAGTGCACTGCCAAACCAAACCAGTACAAACCAGTCACTCGCCTAGGCACATCTATATGACAATTTTTCCTATTATTTTCATAATAATTTCAATATTTTCATAATAGTGCGAATGTAACCAATCATTGTTCTGAGTGCTCTATCATTCCGTATATTCTCTCAAAAGCGATTTCCGATTATAGGTCGTGATACACGATTGATACAGCATGACAAAGAGCGTGCAATGAAATTATTCATGCTTATAGCGCCAAGTGCAACAAATTAGTCTCAACAGAAATGCCTATATTAATTTATAAAGCTGTTTCCGAACAATCATTTTGGAACGTGATGTACTTCAAAGCCATATAAATTTAATTATTTTTATTGTGATGGCACCGTGTTTCAAATTCAGAGCCAACTGCATTCAGGAACATGATAATATATTCAGTAGAAATCCACTATTAGAGATTTCTACAGATAAGCAATCTTTTCTAAAGATACGGCACACTTTTCACGCACCTTTTGTCAATATTTTTGCATCACTTTCAATCAAGGTTAATTGTTTTATCCAAAGAGTAATTTGGAAACAATACCGTCATCCTATGACGTACATCTAGGGCCTGATTGACAACTGCGATATTGCCTGATAGCAAAAATACGTAGGATCGTTGTAACCTTGACTGGAAAATGTAGTAGTTTCAGCACTTTTAAGCGTCAAGGTTTGCTAATGAGTTCAGATCTTCAAAGTGTAAAGACCAGGTCAAACTAGAATGAAAGTTGACGAGAGTTGAGAAGTGAGAGTTTGCATGAGAGTTGAGAAGTGAGAGTTTGCATGAGAGTTGAGAAGCGAGAGTTTGCATGAGAGTTGATGAGAGTTAAGAAGCGAGAGTTTGTATGAGAGTTGATGAGAGTTGAGAAGCGAGAGTTTGCATGAGAGTTAAGAAGCGAGAGCTTGCATGAGAGTTTAGAAGCGAGAGTTTGCATGAGAGTTAGGAAGCGAGAGTTGATGAGAGTTGAGAAGCGAGAGTTTGCATGAGAGTTAAGAAGCGAGAGCTTGCATGAGAGTTTAGAAGCGAGAGTTTGCATGAGAGTTAGGAAGCGAGAGTTGATGACTGAGAGTTGAGAAGCGAGAGTTTGCATGAGAGTTGATGGGAGTTGAGAAGCGAGAGTTTGCATGAGAGTTGATGAGAGTTGAGAAGCGAGAGTTTGCATGAGAGTTAAGAAGCGAGAGCTTGCATGAGAGTTTAGAAGCGAGAGTTTGCATGAGAGTTAGGAAGCGAGAGTTGATGAGAGTTGAGAAGCGAGAGTTTACACGAGAGTTGATGGGAGTTGAGAAGCGAGAGTTTGCATGAGAGTTTATGAGAGTTGAGAAGCTAGAGTTTGCATGAGAGTTCAGAAGCGAGAGTTTGCATGAGAGTTTTCTCAACTTTCATGCCCCAGTTAAACGAGAACAAGAGTTGACTGGATATGCCGCGCGATAGCGATCATGAACATCATTAAAATTTGAATCAGCTCAAAGTCGATTAGAGGTGATGATAGTCAACTCTTGTCATCCTTTTGACGCCACTTTGGTTTTAGCTGTTCTGATAATCTATATGGGGGGCAGGGTAGGATTTTCATGCAAAATAGAGCAAACACTGTCCAATGCCGTGAATCAGTGCGCTTTGGTAAGCAATTGTGGTCAACAATCTCCCAATTATATTTGTTTGCGTCCAAATGCAAGATTGTATAATGAAACAAATTAACATCATTCTCTTAGGAGGAATTCATCTCAATTTCCAACAAATTTTATCAGATTCGTGACAACATTTTACGTGCAAGAGTCCCGTTCGTGCTATTATTTATATTATTTTTGGGTTATTAATCACAATAATACTTATTAAACGTCAACCAAATTGCATTTTATGACCCTTTTTTGTCCGCTTAATCCTAGGTTAGATTTCCGGCGTTTGCAGGATGCATAGTCAGCCATGATTTTATGCATGTGTAAATAGAAAATATATTATGAGCTTTGTTTGCTTGCATGTTCACAAAAAAAACATTTGAACACAAGCAAGTGTTTACGGCAAAATTGCAGGTCATGCTACCCTATAAAATATATTCGTATTCATAATTATGGGGCTCGTGCGTCAATGCTGAATTAATTACGCACGCGCTCATTGGCTCATGTTGAGCACGTGATATATTTACGTCATCACTTGCGATGTTTTCGTCAACCTTGTTACTTATAAAGTAAAAACATTATCTCATCGATTTACAAGTGGAATATATTTTCAAAAGGAAGGTCGATAGAGATAATTTCGCAAGATGTGCAAGTTTAGAACGCTAGACGATGCTCCTGTAACATTACGCCAATGGGAAAAGGCGGAGAATGTGTACGATTATGAATATAACTTCGAAAAAAATGCAAGCGAGGAAGAAGTAGAGGCGATGCATAACCATGAATCGGTTGAAAGCCCGATGCCGTATCGCAGGAAGAAGGCGATTACAAAGATATTCCGAAAGAGCTCGTATTTGCCTGGCCTTGAAGACATCGAGGAATGTGTGGAAGAACAAGACATTGCTTTAGACTACGTAGCGAGTTCTGAAGAGGAGTACGATCTGTCGTTGTCGGCCATTCACCAAGAACGAGCGTGGCGCTATTGTAGCCGGCCAAAATTCGATGTCCCTAGTCGTTCCCGCCATCACAGACATCGACATCATCGTTCTGGCAAGGAAGAAGGCGACGAAAACGGCAAACGAAGACGAAGAAGGCATAAAAGCGATGGTTTAGTGACGAACAATACATGACATTGTTGCACTTTTGACCCAACGAAGGACAGACTTGTGTTGTGACGGATGGCACGTTTGCAAGAGAACGCTAAATAATTGCCAAAAACAACGTGTATTCTTTGAAAAACATTACTGAGAACGAAAAGACACTTTTATTTGGATTGTCCAGTTAATATATGTTTTAGAGTCGAGTGTTTTATGAGAACGTTTACTCAGACATTGAGCTTTGAGAAATTTACATAGAGTTTAATACTTATATCATATAGATTACGCAAACACTGAAAAAAAACGAACCAAAAATATTGCTAATAGTTTTATTAAATATTGTTAATAGAAAGCTTTTTTTCTTATTCAGTACGTAGTTTGGGGTTCTTTAAAAGATAAGATACAATTTGTTCAGTTTAAAATGTTTTTGCCGGGCAAATCATTCAATATGGAAGTAATTAAAGTATTGAAAAAAAAAATAAAATTATGTAAATTTTGTATCCTGCCGTGTGTATTTGTTTGAAGATATTATATAGTTCAATATGGTTACAAACTTACAATTATATGTGATGGAAGAATTACAGGACAGCTACATATAATGATCGAAAAGAATTAACATTTTCTCACTAGGTTAACCGCCATTTCTGTTGTGAAAGCATCTATAATCATGATTAATTTAAATATTTTCATGTGGAAAACATATCAGTAAAAGTCAACAAGTTCAGCCAAAATATTTGCTTACTTTGTTGGCATTTTCAACGCGGACGCAAATTCTTGAGAAATTACCTTATATGCTGGTAACATTAAACTCGGACAAAGGGCTTTCGATGTGTTTTTTGATGAGGTACTGACGCCGAAAATGATGTCGGCCCACTAGTCTGACCCCTAGTCTAATTGCACTGAACAGCAGCGGTATCTAGGAGATTCCAAACAGCAAGAGATGCAAATAGAACTTTGAGATTTTAGTAGCCAAACGAAGAGCCTTCCCGACGGAAGGGCCTTCGCTCAAAGCGTTTAAGTTCTCCTTGTATTTTTTAGGTCCGAAGCTTTTTTACCATTGCCATTGAGTATTTGGGTACCCCTAGACTGGAACCCATATGGGTAGCCTAATTTAGTTTTTCCTGGCTTTTCTTTGTTAGCGTTTAATCCCATTGTCCATTCCATTCGTTCATCGAAATGGCCGATGAAATGACAGGTCTTGTTTAGACCATATTTCAGTGTCCAGATTTGTCTTCACGCGGGGGTGTTTATACAGTCCTATATTACCTAGTACTTTGTTTAGTTGTATTAGAATGTTAGGCTTTGTAATCCAAATGAGAATATATACATTTTAAGACCTAACCAGGAACGACTGCGAAAAATGCAGCACAAGGTCCTCTGGTAGGAATTGAACCTACGGCCCTGCGATTCCGGTGCAGCGCTCTAACCAACTGAGCTACAGAGGCCAGCTGTTGAGCTGTAACCGTAAGTTCATGTATATATAGGTAATCGGGTGTGCGGGTTGTTATAAGGTGGACTTCAATGATGGATTCTTGCACTTCACTTGGTGGACTTCACTTCCTACCAGAGGACCTTGTGCTGCATTTTTCGCAGTCGTTCCTGGTTAGGTCTTAAAATGTATATATTCTCACTTGGATCACAAACCCTAACATTCTAATATTAATTCCACCAAGTGAAGTGCAAGAATCCATCTTTGTTTAGTTGGCTGTTATAGTTCCGTTGCTATCACTCGTCTTATTATGGGTATCTGTGCTACATGTAGCCTCTAATATCTTGAACTCTCTGTGTCAGTGTGGCAATAATATGAACTATCAATGAATGCAACTATCTGAAAAATGTAAGGAGAATTTCGACCGAAGGCGAAGGCCTTTCATCTGAGACGAAGGTATTTTTCAGTAGGGACCAACGAAAGCTTGTTCATCTCGAGTCGAGGTCAGAAATCTTGACTGACTTAAAACACGTCATTATTGAAGTTATATATAGGATTCCTGTAAGGTTCAATTTTTTAAGGAATCTCGATTTTAGAACGTCTGTCAGCAGACAGTACAGAAGAGAATAAATTGCGTTTGAATGTCACAGAGTTTGCTAGTCCTAAATTGAAACATGTATGGCAATGAAACACATATCATTAACATATAATTCGGAAACATATAGCAATTATAACCAGTATAGTTCTATGTTTTAATCTAGACTCTAGTCTCTCTGTAAATTTAATAAAATTTAGCATGCTTTGAAAGTGATATAACGAAGCTTTAGTTCTGATTGTAAAGAACTTATTTATAGTGTACCAGGAGACTGATTAATTTACTTATCAATTATCAATTGAAGTGGAGGTTAAAAACTATCGTAAGATTCGTAGCAGATGAAGAGTGGTGAAACTGCGGATGACTCTGCATTCGACATTGCATATACGTGAGATGTGCTGAGTGAATTTGTAGCTGAAACAAGGTGTCAGTACCATGTACATATAAATCCGCTTGATAAAAATGATACTGTACATTGTAGAAGAGTTTTGTAAATGGAAATTCCGATTGATTCGACCTTAACCACGATCCAAAATCATTATATTGACTATTGTACATTGGTATACCTACGAGTTTGAATTAATCCTAATTAATTTGAATTATTTGCCATGCAAGAATTCAAAAATTCGGTTTGGTCGTTAAGAAGTAGGTGAACATGTAGCCGATGTAGACTTTTATCGTTTTGACAATCAACTGTAACCACATCTAATATATCATACACCATGGCAACGAGTAACTACAGTATATTCAAATTGTCATAACAATGTGCATTTTAGATTGTTCTAGTTTATATGACCTTTGACCACCTTTGGTTTTGATTTCTTGCCCAATATCTCATGTCTGATTCTCGCAGAAGTTTTGCCTTCAATAAGCTGGTTCATCTTATCCATCGAACTTATAGTACAATCAAAATAGAAAATAGGTCAGAAAAATTGATAACATACTAAAAGTCCTCATGTATCCTCTTGGAGCTTTCTCCATTGTGACAAGTTTTTTGTTCGATTTCCCTATTGTTAAAAAAGTGAAATTTCAGATTCATTTACAGGAGAAATAAGTTACATCATTAGAAAACTTACAAAAAACTACATATAAGACATTTAAACGGCTACCTTCATTTTGCAAGTTATTCTTGAGTTATGAGCTGTTGGAAACGTGCTGTCAGACTAGTACCCAGGATTTTTGCCAGATTTTGGCCTATTTTTCACAATTGGAACATCAATAACTCGAAAACCGCTTGAAAAATTTAGGTGACTGTTTAAATGTCTTTATGTAGTTTTTATGAGCTTCCTAGTGATGCGAGTTATTTTTGTTATGAGTGAACTTGAAATTTTACGTTTTTTAACAATATGGGATGGGAGCAGGGCCGCAGAGAGGGGGGGGGGGGAATTGCCCCGGGCCCCAAGGTGCTGGAGGCCCCTGAAAAATTTTTGTTGGGCCCCAGTCTTTTTTGTGTGTTAAATATTTCCGCGCAAAGGACAAGATATCTGTTTTCTTGGGCTAAGTACCGAAATCTGGCATAAAAAATGAGATAAAGTTCCTGGAAAGCAATTGCAACGTACTCGTCCGGAAAATTTTTTTACTCCGGAAAAAAATTTTTACCCCTAAAATGGTACACTGACCGAAAATTTTTTGGCGACGGGGGAGGAGTTTGTTTTCCGGAAAAAATTTTTTCCGGAAAAAATTTTTTGATAGGGGGCCCCAAAAAACAATTTGCCCCGGGCCCCCGCCAACCTCTCGGCGGCCCTGTATGGGAGTAATAGGGAAATCGAAAAAAAACTTGTCATAATGGAAAAAGCTCCAAGAGCCGATACATGGGGACTTTTAGTATATTGTTCAGGATAGTTAAATGATTGCATCTAACAATTTTTAACTTTTTACTATTGTTTTCCAACCTTGGCCTTAAAATGAGCTAAAATTACTGAACTATTAGCGTCATTAGCCTGCGCTATTGGGATAAGCCGTCGGGCGCCCGCACGGTATAATAGGAGCTGGTGGAACTAATTTTTAACGACGAATTTTTTCAAGCCACCGTATTAAACTGGTCCCAGATATAGTTAAGATGTTTCATATCAAGTCATACGCGCCGAGCAGTCTACTGCTTAGATCTCATTGAAGAACAAAGTATTCAATAGAAGTACTGAGGTTAATTTATGTTACAGGGGGCCATTACATATGAGATTTGCGTCACGTTAATTATCTTCCAAAGTTATTTCGTAATGACGTGCGTACACACCCTACAGGAACTTCCGCGCCACCGTAAACGTTCATTGCACTATATGTGCCGCCGAAGAGCCTGGTTTTGATACGTCACGATCTTGCTCAACGGCCAGTTTATAATAGTTCATACCTGTAAACCACATATAAATCATAAGTATTCTCTAGTTATAATCACTCCGCGTATTTTCAGTTCTAAAATGTTGCATTTCGGCTGATGAGAAAGATCGTGACTCAATCTGAGATTCAATCTTTACGACCATGTGGAAACCAGGCTTAAATATTCAAATATTATGTGTTTGGGGGGGTCCACACCTCACCTAGTTGCCGACAAAGTGGTCCAACTTCTACTAACAGACGTAACATGGGTGGGGGGGGGGGGGTGGCACCCCTTAGACCGGACCCCCTTGACCCCTTCGCTACTGGCCTTGGCTGGAGGATATCGGCTGCCCCTTACCTCGGAGTTAAGTCTGCTACTGGAAGTCGAGGGCAGGGTTTACTTGGGTCATGGTTCTCTTCTGTCTTACACAAATCTTACCGTCAGGCATTTTAAAATCGTAAAATAATTATTAACCCTTGGAATTAAACCTCACTGACTGTTTGTACAGTATTGTGAATTGAAATCCTATATACTATAATTTGTTCTCTAGCTATAAATTTGCAATGTTGAAGTTATTCAGTTCAGTTAAAATAGCAGAAGATACGTACACCAGTCGTTAAATTCTATGTCGCGGCCAAGTTTTAGATTTTTATCAATCGAATACCATTCAAAGCATCGTTTTTTTTACGACCATGCCGGCATGCGTTTTGTGTGTTTTTTTTAAGTGAAAGACTATTTACATCCATCGTCATATTGCAAAGACACAAGTGCGGGCACTCCAGTATACGCCTTATAAGGCACATTTTATAAGTATATGTGTACAAAGATCGTTGGGGGGTAAATGAACACTTCGTATGCCTGTGGAGGAAATCGTTTTCAAAGCATTTCCGTCCTCTTTGGTTCGCTTTTAAACAAAAGAAAGAGAGAAACACCTTAGTTAGTGCCTTTAGGTCATTTTACTAAAGTAGATGGAAATCTTGTACATAGTATTAGACTTAACCAGGTCCAGTTACGAAAAAAGCAACTACAGAGAGTAGGCCCTCTGGTATCGTGCGATTCCGGTGTATAGCGCGGGCAGCTATAACCAACTGAGCCACAGTTTCCGAAAGGGAAGGCAATCATTTATATCAACTTCGGAGTCGACAATTTTACATCCCCAATTTTACAGATAGTGGGCTAACCGCAATTGAAAGGTTAAGTAAACTTTGTCGTAAAATAAACCGCAACAGGTCTTACAGTAATACGGCTGCATGAGTATGCGTGCATGCCTTATTACGTTTTTGTATAAACTTACTAGATTGCAGCTGCGCGCCGCAAGCAAAAATAATTGAATTCTTTCATGACGCAAAAATATATATACCAGCCCAATGCCGGGCAATATGGAAGAACTGCAGGTTATTTTATTGTGACCATCAAAGCCGCAAAACACTACACTGATTGAAACAGTCAAATTTGTTTTGCTAGAAACCACAATTTAAAGCTATCGAATATTCATTCCTAAATTAAGTGTGAAAATTAACTCTAAATTTTTATACAAAATCCCTTCGACAATGGATGAATTCCAGCTCTAGACTAAATTTTGATCAAGGCAAGACGAACGAAATCCAACACCACAGTCCAGAGCTAGAAAGAGCGTCTTAGAATGAGTAAAACTGCAAAAATTCATTGCTAAATGTTGTAAAATGAAGAACTGAATATGTTGTATTTTATATACGCGCGATAAAAATAACCACTTTCGGCTCAAAAATGGTTATTTTTCCCGCGTGTATTGCAAATATATACAAAATTTGCGAACTTCACAGGGCTATATTTTCCTCATTTTACAACAATTCGCAACCAATCTTTGCAGTTTTCTCAGTCTCAACTGTCTCTCTGTGGCTCAGTTGGTTAGAGCTCAGTCGCTCAGAGCTCGACAACATAGTTCCATAATAGTCTTAGATGACTGCTGAGGTATCTGCCAATCTGGGTTATAAAGTGTTACTAAAATCAGTTGAAAATTGAGAAAACTACACCTTGAGTGACCATGCATACCACTAAACACTGCTGTGTATTATCTATTTATACTTTTGTCTCATTCAGCTAATAATCAAAACAGATATATGTATATTTATAAGGACAAGTATAGTTTGCAATATCTGAAGTGTTTACATATATACCTTAGAGATTATTTTCAAGTATTCAATATAAAAACACCCCCATGTTTTTATTAATTAGAGCCTTTCATTCGCTCGGATGCATTCTCTGCTTGGAGGTTCCCATATCTTATATCTAAATATCCCTGAAAGTCTAAACACATTTGCTTTGACTATTGGCAAGTCCAATATATGCAAAACAAAAGCAAAGTCAGATACTAAATTTAGCGCGCCTCAAATAACGTACGCAAGCACGTTGTTTTTGTACAGTACAGTCTCATTAAAACCACCAGTAATTTGAGAGCATTGTGCTAATCTGCTAACAATTAATTCCGACATTGGCTGCAGTTTATTGAGCGATGATTGATGTGCCCTTTCAAATTCAATTATAGTTGACACAGTGTATGATATTCAAGCACGTTACTCATTTAAAATTTCTGTATAGTAAAAGCTATAATTGTTTCGTTCCCAAATATTCTATCCCGGTTGTTATTGCTTCGCTTCTTTTGTCCTAAGCTGTTTAAATACGCGTTCAAAAATGCTTTATTATTGAGAACTATGTTTTGTTTTTACAAGTAAATGTAAATTTTTCCCTTCGCCGTAGTAAACAAAGTCTGTGGACCAATCAGAGTGCGTTAGGCCAAGCACGTGATCATTGTTTTTGTGATGTTTATTTCATCAAGAAGGAAAATTGTATATTTCATTTAATACGATCAAACATTGTAAAGCGTGGAGGTTTGTTTTGCGCGTTCTCCAATTCAAACAGCGATGTAGACTTTCGACACAAACGGACATCGCTTCCCTTGCTAAAATGGTAGTCGCCAGTGACAATTCGTGGGTCATTCCAGACGTCAAAACGGACGAGCTTGCTGGTCACAAGAAGTTCCCATTTGGCAGCAAGGAATTGGAGATCGTAGAGAAAAGCATCGATACTTGTTTCCTGAACGGATTGTGCGAGCGGCGTAAGAAACCGATCAGTAAAATATTCCGAGACGTAGTTTATCAGCCAACTTTGGAAGACATTAAAGAAGTGGACGGCGAAGATTTGGCCGAAGTAGAGGACAAATTTGACTTGACTTTGTCAGCCATTCATCGCGAAAGAGCTTTAAATTCAGGCTGTTTTTCCAAGGACGAAAGTCGCAAGTATCGCAAGAAAAAATACATGAAATCACAGCACCCTATCGAACGACGGCCAAGATCGCAAACTGTTTAAATATCGGCCGATTTAAGGATTATTTTGACAGAATATTTTGCATGGGATTTCCAACCGATTTGAAAAAACCACAAATTATTTATGGACGGAGCTAAGTTACCGAGATGTAAGATATCAGTGAAGCTGGGGTAAATCGTATGATGTTCTTGCCAGGATAATAAGTTAATCTACATTATAATGCAAGACAAGCTTTGAGGTTATATAATAATATAGTTCTCCAAAAACTTTAAAATAACAATATAAACACCTGCGTTTTGAGCCGCAGTAAAAATATAAATTGCACACTCCGATTCGCTAACTAATTGGGATGTCAGATTGAATCAAGGACATGCTGTATAAACCTTTACGCTTTCCAGAGCTTTCTTGTGTATAAAACTATTAAAAATATTTAGTAATTCTTTGCGGTAGCTAGATACACAAAAGTCGCGAGTGTTGATGTAATCGCGATTTTTGGCCTTTAAAATGTTTGTAAATTTAATTGGGCTTGATGTTAAATGTTGTAAATATATTATTTCGTATACATTATGGTATTAAGCGTAGGACTTTAAGTTAAAGTATGAAGCTGGGTATATGCCAAATTATGTAAAAAAGGTATTTTTTGTATTATATTTATCAACGCATATAAAAGGTCTTAATGATGTGTGGTGCAGTTTTGACACGAATTATTATTGTTGACGGGAAAGGGCATATCACCATATGGTTTATTAATCATGTGGGAAAAAACATATTTTTTGGAAGGTTTTCCTGACTGGGCCTGGGGATTATCGCGTATTAATCTGTTCTGACGTAGCTGGGCAACTAGCTGACATTTCTAGTAAAAATAATTATAATTTGTCATTTATCGGTTCAAGATGTGAAATACATATAAAGTCAACGTGAAACAATAATATCTAGTAAACAAATCACTCCGGAAACATGCTAGACAATTGATAAAAAGAGTATTGTATTTGTCGCGCGAATACGTGAGTGCTCATGTTAATAGCTTCATCCCTCAGTTTAACTAAATTTGGCCGATAAAATTTCGTCTTATTTTGGTTTAGTACTTTGTAATGTTATTTTGGGGAAAATAAGCCGCCCGCAATCTCTAAAAATCTAGCCGATTTTAATTTGTAGCGCTTTTTTGTCTAGGTAATTATCTGATCGTTAATTTTCTAACATGTTGCTGACAATGACAAGTGTCTCCTTCCGATACTCACACTTGTATTGTACAAAACAACCTACCTGAGAGTTTCAAGCACAAAAACAACAATGTATTACGATATACTCCCGTTTGAATGATTCTGAAAGCGCGCATAAAAAAATACTACGCTGCAGGCAGAGTAGTGACTCTTCAGTAATAAAGGTCTGCCTATACAGTAGAAGTATGCAGTTATTGACAGTTACTTTTTAAAAAAAGTTTTGTATACGGTCGATGCATTTTGCAGTCTTGAACCCAGCGATAAGTGTTAGGTTCATTTATATCGTATCATGAATGAAAAATAACAAAGTTGAAAAATGCGCACTGTATAATGGTAATATGGTACTATTGAAATAATATACTGTTCTACATTTCTCTATACCCAGTGATAGCTTTTCGTAGGCGTAGCGGCCGGAAAAAGCACCTATATCCGATACGGAATGTACAACTTTCAGAAGCTGAGCTAAACAACATCTTTCCGTTGCAATAATTCCTCTGAAAATAGCGTTCCTAAAAGGTATGGATAGATGTTTTTTCACGTCGTTACGGAAATCTATCAAGTACAGAGTAAACGTGCTATGCCCTTAACCCATTGAGTTGCATTGCGCCCTGATGCACCCTACTTTAGTATTTTACTCTGCCTAACGCCATACGATTTAACTCGTCAAGGGGACTGAGAGCGCTGGCGCTTAATGGATTAACTGGCCTATCTGCCCATGTGTCTAGTTAATCCATTGAGTTGCATTGCGCCCTGATGCACCCTACTTTAGTATTTGACTCTGTCTAACGCCAGAGTATTTTACTCTGTCTAACGCCAGACGATTTTACTCGTCAAGGGGAGAGCGCTGGCGCTTAATGGGTTAATCTCTGAAAACTGTAGTTGAAAATGAATTCAACTAAATGAATAGTTGAAATCTATTTTGTGACGAAAAGCAAGAAATGACGTTTCAACATGGTGTTCTTGCCAACAATGAGCAGGGTTAGGCCACTGGGTTAGGCATACTTGAAGAAGGCATCAAGGGGATTTTCCCCTCATTAATTGTCTTTAATTACCCACCCCGCATACCACCTACACAAAAATTCGAATCATCAGGTCATGAGACAAACATGCTGTGAAAATTGTGCAATTTGATCAGCATGTATGCACAAATATGTGACCTGGCTTGTTTTGAAAACGAATATTATGTTGCCCAGTTTCTATAACTACCTGCTAAGCAAAGTGATGACATGTTTTAAAGTATTCCACTTTGGTTGTACTGAGTGAAATCAAACTCGAGACAGATGGCGCCAAAACAGAATATTAAACCACAAAAGGCGGGCAATTGTTGAAGCCACATGCTGTCTAACGTCGGCTTAACAGCAGGTTACTGTGTTACGAGTTGATTAACAATAACTTAAGTGTGTTTTGACCATTTTGTCATTTTGACCATGTCCATTGAAAAATAAAATCGAATCTAACATTTGTGACGTCAGATGTATTGGAACCAAATATGGTTCATCTGTACAAGAACAGTCCCTGGATGTCAGAACCCTCAACCCTGAGAACGAGAACAGTTTAGAACGTCTAGAATGGAGGCCCTATATTAGACAGATATCTTATTTTGTCATATAATAGATTGGAGACGAACGACATTCTTAATGAATAATGACATATCCTCTCGGCTCTCACCAATCTAAATAATCTTTGTAAAATAAATTCTTCGTTCTCATTTAATCATCAAAATATTTTTCTATGCAAGACGAAGGTACAAAGCAATTATGATTCTAGTTGAAACTCATTTAAAGTAGGCTCTCAGTGTCACTATTTGTTTGTTATTTTTAATGTGTTCTTGTGATTTTATGCATGTACGTTGATTAAATATAATCGCAATTTCAGGTGTTAAGTTGTGCAGCTGAAACGGTTAAATTCGATTTTATGACAAGCGCAATCTGGTATATAGCATATAAACTGGCCATGATAGTCAGAGCTATCTAGGCAGTACAAATAAAGGTTAACAAAGGTTACAGCCTAGTCCCAGTCGTTCTGAAGCAAGCGCGAGAAAAAAACGTGGATGTAGTACGAGACTGGGACCTAGGTGTGACGTCACAGCACACCCAGGCATAAAACTTTTAAGACATATTTAAATATATCAAAGCAGCGAATAGAGAGAGAGCCTGGGACTAGGCTGCAAAGGTTAGTTTAATTTATCCATTTCGCAAACTCTAGTATCACAAACGTCATTGTATAAATTTCACGCCAAAGTAACTATGCGACGATGCTTAGAACAATAAACGATGATCATACTAAATCATTGTCCATATTGCTTTCTGTACTGAATATTGAAATACGTCTAGCTGTTCACATGTCTGAATTGTTTTTCGTGGCGAAAGGCCGGACTACTTTTCCCAGAAAATCTTAAGCGTTCACGCTGTGAATAGGTGGGTTCCAGCAACCCATTTTCGTGCAACAAATGGCAGCATTACATGTAATTATGTTAATTCTTTTCATTATATAGAAAACTCTTAATATTGTTGAAAAGTCTTAATATTTTTGAAAAGTCTTGGCGTGAAACCCACCTATAGCTACTTATTTACATTAACTATTGTTTATATGGCACCCCCGGTGGGACAGAGCTTCCAGGGGGAGGTGGCCGAGGTGGACCAGAGGGTGGGGGAGCGCTAGGATATGGATAGGCACTTGCCCCAGGGGGACCTTGTGTGTAAGGCGGTGGGGCTTGGGGATAGCCTGGGTTAGGGTAAGCTTGAGGGGGATACGCTTGAGGGGTATTGGGGTTAGGTTGAGGACCGAGGGGGTATGCTTGAGGGTAGGCATGAGAGGGGTATCCCCCTGGGGCAGGTTGCATGATGGGACGTTGAAAAAAGAATAATACTTTATATGTAATAGTTCCGAGGCCGACGCTGAGGATTTCGGGCGATTCTAACATGCAGGCAAGCTCCCAGCCACGGCTTCCCATCTCTGTGAACATTGGTGTCCAGTCACTTTTGGGTTTTGTCGATCCAAGACCAATCTAGAAAATAAGTGACACTGTCTATCACGCAAGTCGTTTTACTTATCTTAGTTCATGAGAGTTGACAGTCACGCGATCTTGGTTAGCTGTTCTTAATGCTTTCCCAACACTATCATGTATTCTATTGAAGTTAAAACATAGTTGGAACACACACGAGACTGCAAACTCTCATCAATTTTCATTCTGGTTTGACGAGGGCTTTAGGGTCCGTTGTCGTATCGAGGGTATTTCGTATTATAGAGATTATTGTTAAAGAAAGTTTATGAGAATTTTGTTGGGACTAGGCAATTGTCCGTAGAGAAGTGTTCGTCATAGAAAGGTGCGAGTGTCTGTAAACTGTGTACTACCTTGACTGTGTGTTTAAACTCAACAATCGTTCCTTCCCAAACGGGCATGTTCACTTTCAGTTTGCTTGTCTCTTTCTCAAAGAACCAGATTGAATTGTGGTCCCCTGATAAACTTAGATCTAAAATGAGAATAGATCGTAGCCTATGTTACAATGACATACCATACCACACAGTATACCATTCCGAACAGTGTATCATACCACACAGTATACCATACCACACAGTATACCATACCACACAGTATACCATACCACACAGTATACCATACCACACAGTATACCATACCACACAGTATACCATCCACACAGTATACCATCCACACAGTATACCATACCACACAGTATACCATACCACACAGTATACCATACTACACAGTATACCATACCACACAGTATACCATACCACACAGCATACCATACCACACAGCATACCATACCACACAGTATACCATACCACACAGTATACCATACCACACAGTATACCATACCACACAGTATACCATATCACACAGTGTACCATATCACACAGTGTACCATACCACATGCACAGTATACCATACCACACAGTATACCATACCACACAGTATACCATACCACACAGTATACCATCCACACAGTATACCATACCACACAGTATACCATACCACACAGTATACCATCCACACAGTATACCATATCACACAGTGTACCATACCACATGCACAGTATACCATACCACACAGTATACCATACCACACAGTATACCATCCACACAGTATACCATACCACACAGTATACCATACCACACAGCATACCATACCATACCATACCACACAGCATATATACCATACCACACAGTATAACCATACCACACAGTGTACCATATCACACAGTGTACCATATCACACAGTGTACCATACCACAGTGTACCATACCACACAATATACCATACCACACAGCATATATACCATACCACACCATGCACACTATACCATACCACACAACATCACATCACATCCAACCACATCACACCATACTACATTACACCACACCACAGCACAGCACAGCAAACAACATCACCTTACCTCCATGACTTTTTTTGCTTTGGTCCCAGAAAATATCGATGAGTTTCCACCCTTGCTGCAAATGTCTGGCGAAATGTTGCATCCAATCACACTCCACCTTGACCAGCTTACCAGTTCCAAGGTACATAATACGTACAGGAACATTCACACATTGATAGCTGTACAGAATTGGTTTGGGATGTTTGGGGACGTTGAACAATAAGTCGACACCCATTACTAGCAGAAAAATCAACACGAAAGATCAATAAGTCCTTTGTATGTTTGCATCGCGCGGAGATATATTCTAGATATAATTGTTTTGTTTTTAAGTGCAGATAATATCGCTTGTTTTCAACAAAGTTGGTACTTACAATCACTCTTCCCCAGCGCAATACCAGACTGTTTCTGTCTTTCACCAGTGAACTCAATGCCGATCATCCGACCACCTGTCGCAGCGAACTGTGTGATCTACAAAGTAGGACAGTTTTGACTTAGCAAAAAATTGTTACGGTGCTGCAGCGGACCAGATAGATTTCCGTAGCGAGGTGAAAAACAGCTATCCGTACCTTTTAGGAACGCTATTTTGAGAGGAATTATTGCAACGGAGAGATGTTGTTTCGCTCAGCTTCTGAAAGTTGTACATTCCGTATCGGATATAGGTGCTTTTTCGCGCCACTACAGAAGGCTATCCGGTATAGTATGAACGTAGCCTAAACTGACATAATTATCCCAATTTGGTAAAAAGCTTGATGGGTAAAAACACAAATGCGATCAGGTAGTCTAGTTAACAAAGTCGAGCGCATGAGGGAGCATTGCGCCTTAATAAGTCAAACTTAACTTTTAGTTTCAATCAAAATTATTAGTTTCAATCAAAATTATTATTTCCATTAAAAATTATTAGTTTCACTGAATCAAAATTATTAGTTTCAATCAAAATTATTATTTCCATTAAAAATTATTAGTTTCACTGAATCAAAATTATTAGTTTCAATCAAAATTATTAGTTTCAATCAAAATTATTAGTTTCAATCAAAATGATTTAGAGCAACTTAACATGTTAAAACAACACCGTATGCAAATTCGTCTAGTTTGTTCCTGCACGGGAATTCGTCCGTTTAGGAGTTGTTAGCTGTGCGCAGTTTCATCCGTCGTGTGTAAACTTGGCGCAAACGAAAACCACTAACCATATTTGTAACTCCAGTCGTATTTGCAACATTGTGATTCTGTCTTCCTATGATGCCAGTGACCAACTGTGTGTGAATGTAACATTTACCAATTTTTAAATCCCACGTATGCGCTACTGGAGCACTGCAAGGAACCATTGGGAATAAAGTTTATGTCATTAATAAAGTGGTCAGGCTAACTTTTCAGCCTGCCTGGATATACACTCAGAGTAACATCAAAAACATGACATTCACCTGAGTACATAACATCAAAACATACACAAAAAATATGAATTACATATTGACATAATGGACCCGTCGTTTTCTTTGGGTGCTATAGTTTTCCTCTGGGTACTCTGGCCTTAGATACCGTGGTGGTACCCCCCTCCCCCTCCCTCTGGAGAAGTCTAGCACCACCCTAAAAAATGTGCTTGAATTTTCTACTTTTCGAAAAGCGATTAGCGGAACTTCTACTGTTAGCGCGTGTCGATTTCTTGAAACGATTTAATTGATTTGTGAGCTCACGAGAAAATACTCAGAACGCTTTAGTTGAATATCATGGTTAAATATGTAACATGTTGAGGTTGTTATTCAGCCATATTTTCAAATATATTGTACCTTTAGGAAACAAATTTACTGCAACACAAATTTACTGTGCTACAGCAACTGTCCAACGCATACGTGATAAAAAGCCGATATAAACTTTATAGTAGCGTTGCAGACTGCAGAGGAGAGTGGGCAGTAAGGCTCCCTCATGCACCACCCCATGGAAAACCTGCACCTCTCCTTGCAGATGAGGTCATATCCACCCCCTGCCGTCCTTTGCAACTCAACATGCACACCCCTTCCTTAATTCCCACAATGTACAAGCATGCAATTAAGTTAAGCTAGAATATGGTTTACAGAATGCATTACTTTGCAATAGGTTTAAGATAGACAAATTGAAATGGTGACGAGGATGCACTCCATCCAATCTTGCCAATACCAGGAACTTCATAAAACGTGTTCAACATCCAACCATGAGCATAATGTCTGTAAATCTCACCATAAAACTTGGTGATGTCACTTTCCTGTTTGGTACTGCCAGTAATATAACCCATTGTACCAGCTGACGAGAAAATGAAATTTACAATCAATTTCCTAACTCTAAAACCAATCCTTCCTAAGTCTAATGCCAGATGATTTTACTCATGAACCTAACCCTATGGTTCTAATCCTTGTATTATGTCATTTTACAAGAATAGTGGTGTGTCCTCTCTAGGTCGAAGAACATTTTAGAACTGATAGAGCTATCCAGTATAAATAAAGTTAGTTTAGTTTAGGTTTCCTCCTGTAGTAACACTGGATCAATAAGAGATGATCCTTACTGGACCTCTAGGAAGAACAGTTTAGAACTGATAGAGCTATCCAGTATAAATAATGTTAGTTTAGTTTGGGTTTCCTCCTGTAGTAACACTGGATCAATAAGAGATGATCTTTACTGGACCTCTGGGAAGAACAGTTTAGAACTGATAGAGCTATCCAGTATAAATAAAGTTACTTTAGTTTA